>OY759262.1:54739989-54799989 GCA_963662155.1 Lamellibrachia columna
ATAGATATAACGTAAACTACACAAGATGTTATAATAAATATGTGTGTGTGTGTGTGTGTGTGTGTGTGTGTGTGTGTGTGTGTGTGTGTGTGTGTGTGTGTGTGTGTGTGTGTGTGTGTGTGTGTGTGTGTGTGTGTGTGTGTGTGTGTGTGTGTGTGTGTGTGTGTGTGTGTGTGTGTGTGTGTGTGTGTGTGTGTGTGTGTGTGTGTGTGTGTGTGTGTGTGTGTGTGTGTGTGTGTGTGTGTGTGTGTGTGTGTGTGTGTGTGTGTGTGTGTGTGTGTGTGTGTGTGTGTGTGTGTGTGTGTGTGTGTGTGTGTGTGTGTGTGTGTGTGTGTGTGTGTGTTTAATCGTACATTCCTGGACAATTGCCTTATTTACATTGGTATTCCGTCACTAGGATATTAAGACCACTTAAAAAACGCGATCCACGGGTTCCAGCCCTTTAAAATTGGTATTAATTTTTCGGAATTAAGACCACGTAACCCGATGCGCCTCTCAACTCTTCATGGGGCGCTCTTTATACATGCTACATGCTACATGCTACATATCGTGTTGTTTTTGAGGTTGTACATTATGACATGCAAAACGTTAAAACTGGACAAATACATCCGCCATGAGCAGGTATCTGTTTTGTGGTTGGGCTGAATTATATATGATCAGGTGTCGGTTGTGGCCAGTCTTATTGTAAAGTCAAAACATCACCAATGTTACGCTGATGTTGAAGAAACGGTGTTTATGAAACGCTTCGATGGATAATTACAACGTCGCGTCAGGAAGACCACGGCTGACGAGATGCGGTTACCTGAAAAACAACCGCGTGTCATATCGCATGTCATATCGCATGGCCTTGCTCTGGCTGAAGCGACCATGCAACAACCAATTGCCTGGGGTGGGTGATACAGCAGTGGGTTGTTCCACTCGTGGTAATTGCAGCATTTTCTTGCTCTTCGTAATACTATTTTAGTTTCATATTTAATTGCAGTACTGTTTTCACCGAAGCAAGCAATTTTTTTCGAGAAAATCTACATTGAAGAATCTCTCCACTAGGTGTCACCCAAACCAACTGGATTCTCTGAGTGTACACCAGGGATCCTTCCAACACTGACACCAGGGATCCTTCCTTAACTGACACATGCATATGCTGCCACCCAGCAACTAGAAAGTTAAGCACGTGCGGACCAGAAGTCCCATAGTCTGCAAATGTGCAGTTTTCCCCGTTCATACATTTTTCACGGTACAAAAATCCTTGACGGGGGACCGACTAAAAATCACACTATATTCGTATAACATGAACCTGGAAGTAAACCAATGACCGCCCCCCTGATTAATTGCATAATTTTCTTTGTCTATTACTGATTCCGGTAAAAGACCACCTCAGAAAAATCACCACGTTTCCCTGTTCTTAACCACGTAAGCAATTAAGCACACATACAAGAAGATATATGGATATTACACATGCCAGTGTCCTAAGACAAACAACAAAAAAGATATATGGATATTACACATGCCAGTGTCCTAAGACAAACAACAAAAAAGATATATGGATATTACACATGCCAGTGTCCTAAGACAAACAACAAAAAAGAAGATATATGGATATTACACATGCCAGTGTCCTAAGACAAACAACAAAAAAGATATATGGATATTACACATGCCAGTGTCCTAAGACAAACAACAAAAAAGTCTATTTTAAATGCCAATCTACTTACAAAATGAAAATGGCCCATTCGTGGAGTGGAGGTCAGATGCATTTAACTATTATATATACCCGAAGGACACATTATTAGCCTATTTTGTGTACGGGAACCGTTTAATGGCGTACTTCAAGGTAATTCTAACGCCACACGCCAATCCATCAACATTCCCGTAAAGTTCCAGTACAAATACAAACAGGACTTACATCGAGGAAGAAGATTCTTCAAATCGTTTCTTTTCACAGAGGCCTACACACTATGTGACGCATGACCGTGATACAGTAAACAGCTTAAACAGTGTTAAGGTGGCGCCTTTGTCGTCGTGAACTGTTTATTGGACTGCGTCTACCCTGCGAGCGAGTTAACAAAAAATTATATTTTTCTTTTGTCATTCATATTTTTTTAGAACAGTAATCTAAAACTATTTTTTTTTTTTTTAACTTTTTAACCCCCGAAATTGTGACTATTGAAAAGACACATGAACGTTCAAATGAAAACAAACACATAATTAAATATTTATTTGGTCACCTTTTCTAGAGCTTGTGACAGCCACAGACGCATTACGTTTAGGTCAAGAGTCACAATAATTGGAAGTGATATTTATCAGATGAATTAGAATACACTGCCATGAGGGGTTTTGTATTCCTAAAACTTCGTGTTTCACTTGATTTATCAGATTTGAAAATCGCATAGATGATAAACTACGCATCAAATGTTTACTGGAGTGAATGTCGGTTAAAACCTACGACAGCGAATATCTTTCAAACACAAAAAGAATTATTGAAATACATTAAACGGTTAGTGAGTAATGCCTGTCGTAAATATCCGCATATCTAATCAGCAAAGTCGGTTTTAAGGTCAGAAAAAGATGGTGACCCATTATGTATGTGTGCACTGGCAATCAATTTATGTTGTTTGAATTATTCTCTAATGTACCTAGAAATGCGAGTTTTGACCTACACTGGTATGACCCCTAACCCCTTAACGTGTCTAATCGCCTGGCGATGATCATCATGTTGGATTAGATTGCATGTTGTGACCGCCTGAATGACCATTGAGCACGCGCGCGGTACGCTGACCGGAGGCTGTTAGTGCGGTGTGACGTCACAAAATGACCGGCTTGTGTCAAAGTCGTCGACAACCCATGAATTATTAGAGCAACATCGCGACAACGAGGCTCATCAATAATGAATGAACAGACGACGATGACGTTGCGCATTCAAGCTGACCGCTTTCCTAAAACGGCCCAATTCGTGGAAAGGTCGGGGAGTGAATGAGTAGTTCATTCGAAAATCTAACCATGTCATTTAATCGATCAGGGAACGACAATTGAATGCACTGACCACGCGTGTAGTGCACACATGTTGCAATAATTGCAAGATGGCGCTGCAAATCCTGTGCATTTTACCAATACTTCATTTGATTGTGACCAGTCTAACGCCGAAGTTCTGCATCAATGTAAACAAAATATCACCCCGTGAAACATTCACATTTTGTTTTATGACATTTGGATACACAATAATTTAATCATAAAGTATGTGGTGCATTTGTACACATACGTTATTTTTAGCTGGATATTTTTGTCAAGGAACCATCTAAGAATCTTCTTTGCATATATATGAATTGTAGTACTCCTTGCATGAAAGCAGCGGCTCGTGACCTTTCAACTTTAATGGGAACATACGGCGATTTTCATTGGCTAACCGATCGGCTGTTTTACGGGACAATGTGATATTGAATTTATAAGTGTCTATAACATCTCAGTTGGCACAAAATAATATCCTTATAAAACGTATTACAAAACCATTACGGTAAATATACTACAACAATTATGATAAAACATTACGTACAACAGTGTTAATTTATATATATATATATATATATATATATATATATATATATATATATATATATATATATATATATATATATATATATATATATATATATATATATATATATATATATATATATATATATATATATATATATATACTTTGAGAAAAACATATTAAGATAATTTTAAGATTTTGACGACACAACCCCCCCCCCAACTAGCTGTATATCAGTTGTCAAACTGTTCCTATTACGGCACCTTTCTTTCTTTCTTTCTTTCTTTCTTTCTATCTGAGTCTTGATCAGGCCTCCGTTTTTGCATTGCAAAATTACTAAATAAATGCAGTTAAATATGATAAAGAAACATTAAAAATAAATAAACATTGAAAAATTCCGACAGACACGTATTCCGACATGTAAACATTAGTATGTAAACAAGCTGTATGTAAACAGACCTTATGCAAACAACCCCCACTATTTCTGGTTCCGGCCAGGGGTGGTAGTAGTACCACTACCCCTGGCCAGGGTGATAGTAGTACTACACTACCCCTGGCTAGGGTGATAGTAGTACTACACTACCCCTGGCCAGGGGTGGTAGTAGTACCACTACCCCTGGCCAGGGTGATAGTAGTACTACACTACCCCTGGCAGATCGACCTGTTGAAACGTGGAACTTTCAGTTTTCCCACGCCATGTGTGAATGTAAGCTGAATCATTTGTACGTTTGTGCGTCCAACGCACTGAAACGATCTCAAATTGTCTTAAAAAATCCCTCAATACAAATGTGCTTCGCTGCGTGTCTTCGCTGCGTGTCTTCGCTGCGTGTCTACCAACAAAAAATACATTAACTAAGCAGGACTAAAATGGAAAGCTGACGTAACAATTATAATGTTATAATGTTAGGAGGATAAGACTAGATTACGCTAGTCTAAAGTAGAACAAACTTGCCCTTAGATTACACTTTCCCAGAAATTAATATAAATTAATTATAAAACAATAGCCTAGTTAATTAGTGAAGACTAGTTTGTCATATCAAGCACACTATACTCTCATACTGTCATAAACTGCACAATGTTAGACTAAACAAGATTATCTATATTATACCAGATTAGACAATCTAAGCCTAAGGTAAACTTGACCAGTTTAGAATAAAATATACTAAACTAGATCACCGTAGAAAATAGAATCAAGTAATAAATTAAGAAACGATGCCTTAGTGTATCCAAGACTATAGTTTAGAATGAATTAGACTAGTTAATCATAGACTAAAATAAACAAGACAGACAATATGCACGCACGTGTGCACGCACGCGCTCATAAACAGCTGGATCAGAATAAGCCCAAACGCCAATAGCCAAATGGTTTGAAGTTAAATATAGCCGCGTGGGCTATTTGGACAATACACAACTGAATGAACCCAATCCTTAGCGATATCAAATGCGGCCATTAAAATGTGAAACTATCTCATAAGCGCGTTCTACGCCCCGTGTGGCAGGGTATCTTCTCTCTAGGATATCTCCCCCACCCTGGATATAATACCCCCCCCATTATAAATATGCAAGAAAGTTTATAATTAGCAAATGAGTAAAAAAAAACCTACTATATTCTGCAAGAAAATGTTGTGTGTTTATATTTATTACGTTATAAATTTACGAATGAATGAATGAATGAATGATAATATTATGAAGTGATTTCTGAGTTAACCATGATAGGTCTCTCATCGAGACACTGAGTTAACCATGATAGGTCTCTCATCGAGTCACTGGGTTAACCATGATAGGTCTCTCATCAAGTCACTGAGTTAACCATGATAGGTCTCTCATCGAGTCACTGGGTTAACCATGATAAGTCTCTCATCGAGTCACTGAGTTAACCATGATACGTCTCTCAACAAGTCACTGAGTTAACCATGATCGGCCACCTCAACAACAAGACACACAGCTATCTGTTGCTCAGCATGGTAACTTCCCATTGTTATCAATACAAGTTTCAAGGTCCCGCCTTTGTTTATTGGCTTAGGCACGTTGCCAATGTGTCATCGCAGTATAGTTTATTAACCTTTGATTTATTTTGTTGGGTAACCACACACAGTACACAACAACAAAATCCTTTCACCCACTTCACAGAAAAAATAATCGTTTGATGCCAAGTCTTTCAAAATGCCCAGTCGCCTATTCAAGGAAGATGTCTACAAGACTTTAATTAACATGAAACAATATGGGCTGTAGACACTTGATGTAATATTTTTTATTGTTGTGGACGTGACAAGAGTATACACTTAATATATGAATGTATTCAAGTTGGTGAATGATTTTGCATGAGATATTGTGATAATTACAAGTGATGAAAGATTCTTTTGTGATAATTGTAAGTCATTATATGATGAAATTTGTAATACATATTGATTTAATTGCACCATGTTCATGATTTTAGCTGTGAGGGAAAATCGTTTCTAGTCAAGACAACTTCGGCATTGGGAGGGGGGTAAGATATCCAGGGTGGGGGTGTGATATCCTATGGCATCCCCCCCCCCGGGGGAAGCTATCCAGGGGGAAAGATATACTGTTACACCGCCTCTATGCAACTCATTGGAACGGATTTTTTTCTGCGTTGTCTCGCTTTGCGTTATTTCCTAGAACGTTCAATAACGGCAATTCAAACGCTACATGCTCAATGGTAGCAACTAGTGGCCACGCAGTGCGCCGCTACATGCTCAATGGTAGCAACAAGTGGCCACGCAGTGCGCCGCTACAGCGATGCGCCAATTCGCGTACAGAGCGCGCAATAAATCAATACTTTGGCAACTCTGCCAAGGCCACGGGGTTGATTGCAGAACCACGAGTGACCATGTGATCTAGACGAACTGGCCTTGAAGTGGTCGTTCACGTAATACGGTCACGTCCGCGTAACAGGTTACGCGTGAATCTTGGATTATCCACAGACCGGTCAGTCGTGGTCAGTCAGTGATCAGCGAACCGGCAATAAAGATTCCGGCCGCCTCGTCAATAACGCGTTCGCTGCGTCACGCAAGGCCGCGCGCTAGTAAGCGTACACAACAATTAATCTCACGCAGTACTTGCGTGACCTGCCACGTCATGACGGTGACCAGTGGTCAGGGGGGAGGGGTCAGTTACAGCCAATCGTGTCCGTTGTAACATCGCCCGCGGTGGCATCCCAGCCTGGCGCCACAGCCTCGACCTACGCTTGTTACCGCTTCGTTATCCAAATATTAACATCCGCAACGTTATGTCTTCCTGTGTAATATTATTTCATAATTGTTTGTCGGGGCGTTGTGGGTCGGGGGTCACAACACATTTTTTTGTAAAAAAAAACATTAACTGGCTCATTCTAGCGATTCGCTTCATCAAGATCTTTACAAATTCCTCGGCTTTTATACAGAATATTATTAACATAACATTACGCATGCTGAACGAAATCGTCTTTATCCAAAGATTGTATGATGTGTAAATAAAGAAAATATATTCGGTTTTCATTATGGAAACTTCTAATCGATCGAACATTTCTAATTTACATTTTGCGAACAAATAATTGGCGTCCAATAAATATGTCACTATCCCCGCCCCCGCCCCCCGCCGCCGTTCGTGACAGAAAGCACACAAACAAACGCAACATCAAAGTCGATAACAGTACGCAAAATATACTGATACGATGAGTGTTGTCGCGCAATTTAGCGCTGAATGTTAGATCACGACCGCAAAGCTGATGTAGCGCGCGATAGCAGCGCCGGTTACTAGGTCGCCCGGCGCCTTCGACACTCGTCACAATGGCCCGGTATGTGTACAGTAAATGACGGACATTGTTTGAGACGTACCCACAGGTACCACGTTGTTGAGCCTTTACACCAAGCCCGCGCACCGTGAAGATTTGACAACGCACACAGATTAGCCGATTAACCAACTTGGATGCCAGCAGCCCCTTCTGTGGTGACAACGGGGTGCTAGGGTGGCTCGTGACCTGTCTGGTCATTAACCGGCAACAAAATGGCAGTAATAGTTTGGCCGCAACCGACGTCACATCTTCAAAGACCGCTAACACTTTGTTGTCGACGGGACGTATGTTCGTTTGCAAACAAGGTGTATTTTCAACTGTAGATAGGATGTGACCGATGATGTCTCACACCTGGGGTCGTTATGTAGGCTTACATTGGTTACCCGGTTACCTCTTCCCACCTGATGTCTTCCTTTAAGTCTGTTTTGGTCGTCCTCGTTTCCTCTTCCCACCTGATGTCTTCGTCCAAGTCTCCTCTGGTTGGACTTGTTTCCTCTTCCCACCTGACGTCTTCCTTTAAGTATATTTTTAAAACCAACTTTGTTTCCTTTTCCCACCTGATGTCTTCCTTTAAGTCTCCTTTGGTCGGCCTTGTTTCCTCTTCCCACCTGATGTTGTCCTTTAAATCTCCTTGTTTCTTTTTCTCACCTGATGGCTTCCTTTACGTCTCAGTTAGTTAACCTTGTTTCCTTTTCCCACCTGATGTCTTCTTTTAAGTCTCCTTTGGTAAACCTTGTTTCCTCTTCCCACCCGATGTCACCCTTTAAGTCTCCTTTAGTCAACATTGTTTCCTCTTCCCACTTGATGTCTTCTTTTAAGTCTCCTTTTGTCAACCTTGTTTCCTCTTCCCACCCGATGTCACCCTTTAAGTCTCCATTGGTCGACCTTGTTTCCTCTTCCCATCCGATGTCACCCTTTAAGTCTCCATTGGTCGACCTTGTTTCCTCTTCCCACCTGATGTCACCCTTTAAGTCTCCATTGGCCAACCTTGTTTCATTTCCCCACCCGATGTCACCCTTTAAGTCTCCTTTTGTCAACCTTGTTTCCTCTTCCCACCCGATGTCACCCTTTAAGTCTCCATTGGTCGACCTTGTTTCCTCTTCCCACCCGATGTTATCCTTTAAGTCTCATTTAGTCAACCTTGTTTCCTATTCCCACCCGATGTTATCCTTGAAGTCTCATTTAGTCAACCTTGTTTCCTCTTCCCACCAGATGTTATCCTTTAAGTCTCATTTAGTCAACCTTGTTTCCTATTCCCACCCGATGTTACCCTTGAAGTCTCATTTAGTCAACCTTGTTTCCTCTTCCCACCCGATGTCACCCTTTAAGTCTCATTTAGTCAACCTTGTTTCATCTTCCCACCTGATGTTATCCTTGAAATCTCATTTAGTCAACCTTGTTTCCTCTTCCCACCAGATGTTATCCTTTAAGTCTCATTTAGTCAACCTTGTTTCATTTTCCCACCTGATGTCTTCTTCTTAGTCTCCTTTAGCCAACTTAATGTTTTCCTTTAAGTCTCCGTCAGTTAATAATAATAATAATTGACTTCTATGGTGCCTATATCCTCAGGAACCTGAGCTCAGAGGCGCAACAAAACAGAACCAGTAGGCGTAATCGTAAACAGGGACGCGCAAAAGTCAGTATCAGAACGAGGGAAATAGCAATAGTTTCAGATGTTTTCAAAGTGATAGGGAGTTCATTCCAGACCGTAGGCGCAGCGACAGAGAAAGCACGTTTACCCAAGTTAAGTTTTGTTTTAGGCACAATAAGTTGTTGTGAAGTTGATGATCTTAGCTGCCTAGGGATATTTGAAAGATGCAGGAGACTAGCCAAGTAGGGTGGTTGTTGTGTAGATAGAGCACGATATGCAAGAGTGGACAGCTTAAAATTAATTCGATAAGAAACTGGAAGCCAGTGTAACTGTTTAAGTAGTGGTAGTGACGGTGAAAACCGAGGCGCCCTGAGAACCACACGTGCCAGACAATTGTGTACTCGTTGGAGTTTAGCCAAGTCTCTTTTAGCGATGTTATTTAGTAGTGAATTGCAATAGTCAAGGCGGCTGCTAATTAGTGCCGTTGATATTGTTTTAGCAGTAGATATAGGTATTAGGTATGTGACGCCGAATTCGACGAAGATCACGAATATGATAGAAACAAGATTTACATACTTGAGAGATATGCTGGCGAAAGTTGAAGTCACTGTCAAAGATATCACCTATAAGTCAACCTATAAATGTTTTCCTATAAGTCTATTTGAATCAACCTTGTTTCCTTTTCCCACCTGATGTCTTCCTTTAAGTCTTATTTGGTCGGCATTGTTTTCTCTGTTTCCAGAACTGAGAGACATTAGTTATGAAGAACGCCTAAACGCATGTGGCTTGAAAAAAAATAGAGACAAGGAGGTTAAGAGGAGATCAAATAGAAGTCGCCTTTGGTTGGCACTGTTTCCTTTTGACGTATTTCACATGCCAATCAGTTATTTACCTACCACTTTACATGCAATTAGTTGGTCAAACTCCACTATCAGACATTATGTAGTTCGCTGGCACCAAGCCACGTCATTATTAACATTTCATTGTGCATTTTTATAATTCGTTATCGTTCTCATTTTCCTATATATACTGACATGCATTTCACGTATGACACACGGAAGGCAAAACTAATCTCATCCCTCCAACAACCATTTCTTCTGGGTGTTGAACCCAGAAAGAAGAACTTATTGGTTGTGGTGAATGTCCATATGTTTTCGTCATTCTTCGCACCCGCGTTTATTTGCTGGCGCAATCTGTGGCAGAGCTTTCAATTAGTCCGCCACACACGGTGCACCTGATCAACCGAGTTCATCAAAGAGTTCCTTTATCGCACCGATCTTGGACATGTCCAGCTTTCATGACCTCAGTTAGAATGTTATCAGCGTGTGTCCTTTCAGATTTGCAGTCTGTTTATAGCCCGTTAATAATCCCTCATTAGAGCAAATTATAATCCACATCGGTCACGCGTCCTCCTGAAGAATATATTTATTTATTTCTAAAAAATTAAATAAAAACGTGTTCCTATATTTTATACCATTCCAATCAACTCAACTAAGCAGTACTGCTCGGGTTGTTTAATCATTTGTAAATACATTGTGCAAATAATAGCCAGATATCTTAAGTTGAAGACTTAGGAGGAAGGCGACCCTCCTGATGAGATGAGTCAAAGGAAGGGGGGGGTGAACTTACCCCCTTCCACGATACGGAAATGTTCGAAAAAAGGTATCGCGGGCGCCATGTTGTGTATTCTGCAGCCACTTTTAACAGGAAATGCGGAATAGATTAAAAAAGAAGGCACTTATTTGAAAAAAAGTAGAAGTAGGAGATACGACAAAATTGGCAAACAAGAAGGTGTTAACTTTCCACAACATGAGACAAGGCACCCCCGTCGTCGTCGTCGTCGTCGTCGTCGTCGTCGTCGTCGTCGTCGTCGTCGTCGTCGTCGTCGTCGTCGTCGTCGTCGTCGTCGTCGTCGTCGTCGTCGTCGTCGTCGTCGTCGTCGTCGTCGTCGTCGTCGTCGTCGTCGTCGTCGTCGTCGTCGTCGTCGTCGTCGTCGTCGTCGTCGTCGTCGTCGTCGTCGTCGTCGTCGTCGTCGTCGTCGTCGTCGTCGTCGTCGTCGTCGTCGTCGTCGTCGTCGTCGTCGTCGTCGTCGTCGTCGTCGTCGTCGTCGTCGTCGTCGTCGTCGTCGTCGTCGTCGTCGTCGTCGTCGTCGTCGTCGTCGTCGTCGTCGTCGTCGTCGTCGTCGTCGTCGTCGTCGTCGTCGTCGTCGTCGTCGTCGTCGTCGTCGTCGTCGTCGTCGTCGTCGTCGTCGTCGTCGTCGTCGTCGTCGTCGTCGTCGTCGTCGTCGTCGTCGTCGTCGTCGTCGTCGTCGTCGTCGTCGTCGTCGTCGTCGTCGTCGTCGTCGTCGTCGTCGTCGTCGTCGTCGTCGTCGTCGTCGTCGTCGTCGTCGTCGTCGTCGTCGTCGCTTTCTTTGTTGTCGTAATAATACTTTTGTTGTGTCATCAACACTCGCAGTTGGAGATTAGCTCAGTCACTATAAGTAGGCCTTGAGTCCAGAAGAAACACAACAACAACACCAACTATCTGTTTTATCAAGTCGAGACGTGCGTGTGTGCAACTGTGCATGCACTTGGCATATATCCTAACAAATTCTAATAAACCTGCGCAACATCGCAACGTATATATATATATATATATATATATATATATATATATATATATATATATATATATATATATATATATATATATATATATATATACAATGGCTGTTAATAGGTCATTCCGGGCGATAATATCGATTGATTGATTGATTTTTATTTAGGATCAACAATGTTAAGAAAGTGTGTCCCATGGGTGCAACATGTTCATATACATACAGTAACATTACAATGAATACAATACAGAAGTCAACGTTTTTTTTCATGTACCCATTATTAACTTGTTCCTGCTGGCATACCAAACAAGCTAATATCATCCTCGTCGATCAGAAATTGTTTGTTATAATTACAACGTTGACTCAGTTGCTGACCAGTGCAATCGTTCGCTAATATTTATGTCACCAACTTCCAAACAAGTTATTTCCGTCCGTGGATCAATCGTTGTTGGTCTACAAACAAATGTTCGGTGCATGTCGTAACACGTTTGATTGTTCGATTTCAGATGGTACGAAGCATATGTCGGTTATCAACAGAGTATATCATAGCCACCCCGCACCTTTAGCATAATATTATGCGCTAGACAAAAACAAAACAAAAACATTACAAGTGATTTAAAACAGAGACAGTTCCAGGCGTAAACCAGGGTTTGATGTAGACAAAAGCCACCAGTAATACTGTGACGAGGGAGATCAATACGGAGCTACTTACTCGACGTGATCGATCGTTACTTAGCAGCGCGGACTGTACCTAAATGACTTATTCAACCATAAGATCCACGTTAATAATAATAATATTAATTTCGACGCGTTAATTGTATACAAGTTATGCCAGTCACGTTTCAACAGGTGTCGACTTCGATCTAAGGACGCATGAGGTGACCCCGCAAGCCGGTTGTACAATAATTGCTACGAGCCATTGAACAAGCAAAGGCGTTATCTCTGAAGCATATCCCTTCCGTCGGGTCAGCCAGGTCATGCTGCCCGCGTATTGTCCCCGGCCGTTGGTCGTGGTTATGATCCGAGCGAGAGGCGACAGATGCGAGAGTTACAGTCTGTATCTCATTTCACGACCGTTATGCAATGTCAAACATAGCAACATCTCCACCCACGCGAGGCGTGTTTAATTGCTCGAATCATCGTCTCACGGAGACACACGATTCGGTTAATTGCGTTGACTGTTCTCCGATGTCTTGCATCTTTGTGTTGCCACTGTTTTTGTTAAGATAAATGTCTACTGGGTGCTCCAGAATGTATGTATGTATGTATGTATATATGTATGTATGTATGTATGTATGTATGTATGTATGTATGTATGTATGTATGTATGTATGTATGTATGTATGGTATGTATGCATGCAAGCATGCATGTATGTATGTATGTATGTATGTATGTATGTATGTATGTATGTATGTGTCAGGCTTGGGTTCAAATGCGAGTCAGCGCATTTAAATGCAAATGATTGGAATGATTCAAATGCAAATGCAAATGCACCCATATATGACTGAATTATTTCAAACATTTGTGTTTGCATTTAAATGCAAACACAAATGCAAATGCAAGTGTCTGAAATAATTCAAGCGGAAATGCAAATGCATGTGTTTGAAATTATGCAAATGCAAGTGTTTGAAATGATTCAATTGTAAATGTCTGAAGTGATTCAAATACAAATGTTTGAGATAATTCAAATACAAATGTTTGAGATGATTCAAATACAAATGCTAGTGTTTGAGATGATGCAAATGCAAATGCAAGTGTCTGAAATTATTCAAATGCAAATGCATGTTTTTTTGACTGAAAATGCAATAAAGTATATACCAGTTTACATCAACTTTTACTATAGTTACATAAAACATATGCCTTATTATTAAATAATGTTTCAGTAATCAATAAAAAAATATTACACTCAAAGGACATGCAAGAGCACTGCAGGTGACATATTTAATTAGGGAAACCTTTGGGTTGAACACTAGCCTTGGATAAACAACGGATTTATTCAAGTGGGGGAGGCCTATTTCCCCCATAAAGGGAATGAGCAGGTACCTGCCCTTAATTGCCCAATATCTGTAAATAAAGCTAGTCCATTCAGAAAGACAATGAGATAAGGCCTGTACGGTTAGGCATATCTGCTTAGTAAGAAATACTTGGGCTTTACTGTCTGTAGCAGAAACTTAGCGCTTGGTGGGAAGAAAGAGAATAGTGACAGAATTACTCAAATTAAATACAAACAATTGGTAACATATAATGTCATTCATTGACAAAACTGTGTTAAGTGTCTGGTATATGGTGATTATGGTCACTATCGTGAAATTTGGCAGCCTTAGTCTTAGTGTTACCGTCTGCTTGAGAATGATCAATTTCTGGGTGAGAATAATCCAAGCAGAGCAATCCAAATGATTAAATGTAAAGCATCATTACTATGATGATTACATGATAAATATTGTTTTAAATCTACATAGAATGTGACTACCAAAATATGTGATAACTGTGGCCATGGATTTCAAACGGCTGCCTGAACTTCACTGATTACATTTCACAGATAAGCTTAGCATAGGTGAGCACACAAACACTACCAACTGGGGTGGGCTGGTCATTCAGGCAGGTAGGAATTGAAGTGTGTTCTACAATAACATGTGCACTGGTAGGGAGATAAGTTGACTGCTAATCTAGGCTTCTGCAAATCTGTCTAAAGAAAACAAAGTGAGAAATTTGCATTAAAGGCATCAAGTGTTTTGATTCAAATGCAAATGTTTTTTAATCAAGTGCAAATGCAGATGTTTTTAGTCAAACGCAAATGCAAATGGTTTTAAGCAAATGCAAATGTTTTTTTTAACCAAAGCAAATGTTTTTATTCAAAAGCAAACGTTTTTTATTCAAATGCAAATGAAAATGTTCTGATTCAACTGCAAATGTTTTTTATCAAGTGCAAATGCAAACGCTTTTAAATCAATTGCAAACGTTTTTGATTCAAATGCAAATGGCTTTGATTCAAATGTAAATGCAAATGTTTTGATTCAAATGCAGATGCAAGTACAAATGCAGAGCAGGAGATGACACTGCATTTAAATGCAAATGCGACATTTTCAAATGCAAACGCATTTGAAGCCTGGTTATGTATTATGCGTGTATATACGTGTACGTACGTACGTACGTACGTACGTACGTACGTACGTACGTACGTACGTACAAGCAGCGCAATAAACCACTACATCTGCGACATCACGGTTTCGAGATGAGATTGTGAACGATTATTTTCGGTTGATTTAATGGTGGTCAGTGAGTTCAAACTATAGGTAATAACGAGACAATAACACTATTTTTAGCTATTTGTTCGGTATGCTGATAAATATAGTGCGCATGCGGTTTTAACGACCTATTTAAATGCAAAGAATCGATTCTAGCTAGAGCAGTAAATCCGGAACTTCTGTAGTCAGGTAGAGCGCATAATGGCGTAAATGACGCTCACACTTGGACAGGTCAGTAAATGACGCGCACACTTGGACAGGTCAGTAAATGACGCTCACACTTGGACAGGTCAACGTTATTCAAAACGGTGTCACTAGTGCAATAGACAAAATGATGGTTCCATCCAAATCGGGTAAATTCATAAATATGGTCTCAAAAAGTAGCTCTGTAAATCGGCGGACTGCCTGTTCCGTCTCTAATTAAACATGATTCATCTAAGCTAGCAAAAATGCATATCAAATGTATCACCTTACAAACAGTTTCATTCTATAGACACTCCTCTCTTTACTTTTCACACTCAGCACAACTCAACTCAGCTCAACTCAGTTATTAAAAGTCACAACTTTCATATGCACTCCCTCGTTACTTTTCACACTCTGCACAACTCAACTCAGTTATTAAAAGTCACAACTTTCATATGCACTCCCTCGTTACTTTTCACACTCTACACAAATCAACTCAACTCAGTTATTAAAAGTCGCAACTTTCATATGCACTCCCTCGTTACTTTTCACACTCTGCACAACTCAACTCAGTTATTAAAAGTCACAACTTTCATATGCACTCCCTCGTTACTTTTCACACTCTACACAAATCAACTCAACTTAGTTATTAAAAGTCACAACTTTCATATGCACTCCCTCGTTACTTTTCACACTCTGCACAATTCAACTCATCTCAACTCAGTTATTAAAAGTCACAACTTTCATATGCACTCCCTCGTTACTTTTCACACTCTACACAAATCAACTCAACTCAGTTATTAAAAGTCACAACTTTCATATGCACTCCCTCGTTACTTTTCACACTCTACACAAATTAACTCAACTCAGTTATTAAAAGTCACAACTTTCATATGCACTCCCTCGTTACTTTTCACACTCTACACAAATCAACTCAACTCAGTTATTAAAAGTCACAACTTTCATATGCACTCCCTCGTTACTTTTCACACTCTACACAAATTAACTCAACTCAGTTATTAAAAGTCACAACTTTCATATGCATTCCCTCGTTACTTTTCACACTCTGCACAATTCAACTCATCTCAACTCAGTTATTAAAAGTCACAACTTTCATATGCACTCCCTCGTTACTTTTCACACTCTACACAAATCAACTCAACTCAGTTATTAAAAGTCACAACTTTCATATGCACTCCCTCGTTACTTTTCACACTCAGCACAACTCAACTCAGCTCAACTCAGTTATTAAAAGTCACAACTTTCATATGCACTCCCTCGTTACTTTTCACACTCTGCACAACTCAACTCAGTTATTAAAAGTCACAACTTTCATATGCACTCCCTCGTTACTTTTCACACTCTACACAAATCAACTCAACTCAGTTATTAAAAGTCGCAACTTTCATATGCACTCCCTCGTTACTTTTCACACTCTGCACAACTCAACTCAGTTATTAAAAGTCACAACTTTCATATGCACTCCCTCGTTACTTTTCACACTCTACACAAATCAACTCAACTTAGTTATTAAAAGTCACAACTTTCATATGCACTCCCTCGTTACTTTTCACACTCTGCACAATTCAACTCATCTCAACTCAGTTATTAAAAGTCACAACTTTCATATGCACTCCCTCGTTACTTTTCACACTCTACACAAATCAACTCAACTCAGTTATTAAAAGTCACAACTTTCATATGCACTCCCTCGTTACTTTTCACACTCTACACAAATTAACTCAACTCAGTTATTAAAAGTCACAACTTTCATATGCACTCCCTCGTTACTTTTCACACTCTACACAAATCAACTCAACTCAGTTATTAAAAGTCACAACTTTCATATGCACTCCCTCGTTACTTTTCACACTCTGCACAATTCAACTCATCTCAACTCAGTTATTAAAAGTCACAACTTTCATATGCACTCCCTCCTTACTTTTCACACTCTACACAAATCAACTCAACTCAGTTATTAAAAGTCACAACTTTCATATGCACTCCCTCGTTACTTTTCACACTCTGCACAATTCAACTCAGCTCAACTCAGTTATTAAAAGTCACAACTTTCATATGCACTCCCTCGTTACTTTTCACACTCTACACAAATCAACTCAACTCAGTTATTAAAAGTCACAACTTTCATATGCACTCCCTCGTTACTTTTCACACTCTGCACAATTCAACTCAGCTCAACTCAGTTATTAAAAGTCACAACTTTCATATGCACTCCCTCGTTACTTTTCACACTCTGCACAAATCAACTCAGCTCAGTTCTTAAAGTAACAACTTGAGTCATCATCTTTGTGCAGATCAGATGGCACAGGCTCGTCCTTTCTATTTTTTTTTATTTTCGTGATCTTCGCGGTATACGTCAGTATTTGTCTCTTTCTATTGCAAAGAACTATTTCAACTGTTTTCGTTAGCAGCAGATTTGACTATTGCGATTACCATTTTCACAATACTGCACTTAAGGATATCACAAAAGGTAAAAAGGTTGCAAAATTGTTTGGCAACGATTGATACACGATCTGTCTCCTCCTTTCGCTCGTTGTCATTTTTGAAATCTCTACATTGGCTCCCTGTCCAATATTGTATCATTGTTAAGATGTGTAGGCCTACTATTACATATGAGGCACCTTTATCTACGCAACCGGCATATTTACATTCACTGCCCTGCAAGAAAGCATAGAGAGCTTCGATCATCAAGTTCTGATCTACTTGTTGTCCCCAGAGTTGAAACAAACATTGGTTTTCTCAGTTGCTGCATCAACTCTTAGTGTTAGAATTCACTCACTGTTAGTGTTAGAATTCACTCACTCTTAGTGTTAGAATTCACTCACTGTTAGTGTTAGAATTCACTCACTCTTAGTGTTAGAATTCACTCACTCTTAGTGTTAGAATTCACTCACTCTTAGTGTTAGAATTCACTCACTCTTAGTGTTAGGTCCGCAGTAAACATAATAACATTTCGCCGCCATCTGGACTGATGACTTATCCTTTTAATCTTGCTTAGCACCTTGGCGTATTAATCCATTCGTTTACCACTTTAACACCGCACACCAACCCTTTAGTTTTGACCCGTCTCTGCACGAGCTCCGTTTTCCGACGATTTTTGCCCGATAAAAGTTTTTAAGTTTTTATATTGTATCGTATTATTTATAGTTCTTGCAACCGTCAATTCAGCTACGTCAGGTGTAACGTGTTTGTATATGCCGAGTGTTGCCGGTATGTTTTTTTATTTAGCCCATCGTGAATAGGGTTCGGTCATGTTCAAATTTGTTATGCGTGAATTATTCAAATAATCTCGCGCAGTCGTTTTAATAAACGTTTACGTTCTTTTGCTACAATCATCGGAAGAATTGACTTTGATTGTTATAACGGGTATCTTGCGAAAGTGTGAATAACTATGTCTTAGCCAAGTGTTATAGCTACAGAAGCTGAGTTACGTTTTCCCCTTTCGCCAAATTCTAACTTCGACTGGACCCGGCAGTAAATAATTTAATAGTTTGTGCGATGATTTCGTCAAAACTAAATAATAAAACAACTCCACGAACGAGCTACGACGTCGCAGTGTGTAAGAGATAGGACTGGTTTATCGAGTAATGATTTTAGAATGAGACGAACGAAACTCATTAATGTGGAAGGAGTTTTAAGCCTAAGCCTATCAATTATGAAATACATTTATGATGTGACTGTGCCTGACGTTTGGTGCGTTCTGCTGTCATGTTACGGTCTATTAAGTCCGATTTTCATTATGTATAGCGTTTTCGCTAATCATATTTTCATTTGAATACGTTATGATTGCATGTATATAAACACCTGAGAGCAATCTAGTTTGATCTGGTGCTATATAAATACTTTTATTATAGTATTATTATTATTGTTTAGCATGTTACTTTTGTGTTCTGCCCTTGTAGTCAATAATTTCACACGAGTTCAGCACTGTGGGTAATGCGTGTCAGCAGTGACGTAAATAACATATGTTCGTGACGTAGAGAACACATGTTAGTGACGCATAGAACAAATGTTAGTGACGTAGAGAACATGTCATGTGAGACGCGGACGTGTATTGAAACATGTGTGCATGCGGTGGCATAAACAAGGTTTGTATGCAAGAGACCACGCACAGCAGGAGACTGGCTGATGAACAAAATAAAAACATTTAAACAGTCATCGATCAATGTCGTAGCATAAGATCATAAATAAGGTTAACACTGTATATATATATATATATATATATATGTATGTATGTATGTATGTATGTATGTATGTATGTATGTATGTATGTATGTATGTATGTATGTATGTATGTATGTATGTATGTATGTATGTATGTATGTATGTATGTATGTATGTATGTATGTATGTATGTATGTATATATATATATATATATATATATATATATATATATATATATATATATATATATATACATACATATATGTATAAGCACTTACCAGATATCGCATACATTTTTTCTGCAGATCGTGATTAAAAGACACATTTATTGAACTGTTTTACATCAAAAATAGTGCTGTATAACTGTGTGAAAGTACTAGGAAAACATACATTATCTTAACAAAATGGTAACAATTAAAACATGCCAGCAATCGAGTTAAAATGTGTGCTGCGTGTATTGTTTGAGTAATATGTTTGAGTAATATGCGCAGTCGTTTTAATAAATTGCGTACTTTTGCTAAATTCATCTAAAGAATTGACTTTAATCGTTAGATCGGATAACTTACGAAAATGTGGCTTGATGCTACAGTAAATAGAGCAGCCGGACCACGTTTTAAATTTTTTCACCGAATTTTGATCGGATCCGGTCTAAAATGATTTAATTGTTTCTACGCGCTGATTTAACCAAAACTAATTAACAAATTTGTTCAAACGAAAGCTTGTCGTAATGGACACAACAATAGTGTTAGCTATCTGCGAAATGAATCTGAAACAAGACGTATGAAACAGTTGGATTGCACAAGGTAGGACCTTTAAGTTTAAATTTGGAAATTGCTGTACAATGTATAATATATAGGTTGCACTCGTTGGAAACCTTAAAATTGACATCTGCAATGTTCCAGTACCTGCTTCCGAAATGTTTAATGATTTAAAATATCTACGACATTTGCCAGATATCACCAGAAATGTTAACGCTTTCCAATCAATCGCATGTTTTACATAGTTGAGATAAACAACAGTTTAATTTAAAAAACACTGGTAAACCGGCGCAATTGCACGCGGTGTGATACAACGATGTAATTAGGTCACGGTAACCTTACTGCTGCGGTTCCTCGACTGCTGCAAAATTACAGTGAACATGTTATGAAAAGCATTGTTTGAAGAGGCGATGTTTGTGCGTGAGTAGCGACCTAAGTCACCCTATCTCTTCTTGTTCGACAAGCACCTGACCTAACTCTGATCATATACCGGCATCGTAATTACGCCGGCAGCTGACCGAGATTCGGAGATTGTTATGCGATACCGCTGCCTTTGAAACGGTCATAAAGACATGATACGTCCTATATGGGGCGTGTGCAATTTAGCTCGAATGCGCACGCCGGTACCCACGCACATAGAATTCATTCAACTGGAAATGCACGATAGCGTCGGTTCGGCGTTGTTGCCACGACGTCGTTTCGACGCCTCTACGCAAGAACGAGCGCGCATTCATTATGCATGTATCCCGGTCAACGGTCGGCGTGATGTCCAGTCGGGTTTGACCTCGCCCGTCACTCAAGCTAATGGCGCCTGCATTGATGCGTTGGCTTTCAAAGCGACGCCATCCGGCCGGCCACAGGCCCGGGTGTCCGATCGATTCGTCTTGGACAGAGCCTGACCGTGCGGGGAATGCGGTCCGTCCAGTTGACCCGACGGCGTTTGTTATGTAGATTGATGGCCGCTACTGGACCGTTGTTGACGCACCGACTGCCCAACAATGACCGCGGCTCGCTGATTGCGTGCTTCGGCAAACTTTGAACCTGACAGCCCGCATGGGGGCCGTCTCAGAACGGCAACGCGTTCGCTGACATGCACGCGCGCGCATAGACGTGCACGTGTGCGCGCATGCAAGTAGACCCAGTCTTGCGACGTTCACACGCTTTCAATAATGCACACGCGTTTACTCAGGCCGACTGACTGAGTCAATTCACTCACTCACTCACTCACTCACTCACTCACTCACTCACTCACTCACTCACTCACTCACTCACTCACTCACTCACTCACTCACTCACTCACTCACTCACTCACTCACTCACTCACTCACTCACTCACTCACTCACTCACTCACTCACTCACTCACTCACTCACTCACTACGTGACATAAGGACATAATCACCGATTTAATTCTACTGCAGCACAAAAATTATAAAATTAATGAACGTGACACTCAACGATCAATTGTAAAAATTATTAATAATTATTAAAAAGGCTTCTTAGTGGGCCCAAATATATCCTAGACGCCATTTTAAAATTGCCTCTACGTGACGTTGGCCGGTGCTGGCATGATGCAAGTTGTTGTAACATTTGCGTTACGTTGTTTTGCGCCACCGCCTCACGGGTCGGGGACGCGCTGGTTCACACGGCGCCGCCGTTGGCAGCGGTCGCGTCTTGTTTATCGAGCTGTTTATTTCGCCTAAGTCGGTGACGCACGGGCATATCGTCAGGCGTACCCCCTGCGTGGCTAGCATTCTTCGGTCTATATGCAAGCCACTCCTTTCTGTTACTTGTTAGGCAATCATTAATCATTAACTACCGGCCTGACCCCAGCGCTGGACAGCGCCGGACAGTGTTCCCAGGACAGGTACGGTACAATTAAAACCGCATCCTGAATTCGATTTTTTTTTCGCTCGTCGCGTTTCAGATCCATTTCCCAAAATGTTTTACTTGTCTAGTATCCACCGCGTCATGCTCATTTGTAAAATAAAAATTGTGTAATTTCGGTTAAATCATCCGACAATTTATTTTTGACCGGTCAGGTCAAAATTCGGCGAAGAGGGGCAACAGTGGCATGGCTCTATATATATTGTGACGTTAGGTTATTCACACTTTCGCAAGTTACCCAATATAACGATCAAAGCCAATTATTTCGATGATTTTTACAAAAGTATGCGCTCTCTATTAAACCGACTGCGCATAAATGAATGCTTAAACTATCCATATACTACAGGTAAAATTTTTATCACCGACGAGGCTGATTCGCTGTGAGCTAAACTGCAGCCGCGAAATATAAAATATAGCAAACGCAAAGAGAACCCAATAACTGTTTCAACCTTGAAAATTTTTACCCATCTACTGTTACAGGGTCAATTATTTATTGGTAGCAGAACCGTTAATTAATTACAGCAGTTTAGTCGATCGCGTAGTCATATAGTGTTGGATGCACTGGTAGCATTAAACATACTTCAATGTTTTGGGTGGAAATTAATAATGGTCAAGTTTGGGGAACCTTTCTCGAAAAATCAATATGTCGAGTGCACAGAATGCCAGCTGGGTCAATGTAGAAGTTTAATTCAGTGAACAAGTTTGAAGCAAATCGTGGTTTAAATGTTCCAGGTACCCAACGAAACGTTATAAAGACCTCAAGTGCAAAATAAACCGGGTCTGTCCCCCAATCCCCTAGAGCGTAGGAGAAGGCAGCGTTAGTTGCCGTCCCCTAGAGCGTAGGGGAAGGCAGCGTTAGTTGTCGTCCCCTAGAGCGTAGGGGAAGGCAGCGTTAGTTGCCGTCCCCTAGAGCGTAGGGGAAGGCAGCGTTAGTTGCCGTCCCCTAGAGCGTAGGAGAAGGCAGCGTTAGTTGCCGTCCCCTAGAGCGTATGGGAAGGCAGCGTTAGTTGCCGTCCCCTAGAGCGTAGGGGAAGGCAGCGTTGCCGTCCCCTAGAGCGTAGGGAAAGGCAGCGTTAGTTGCCGTCCCCTAGAGCGTAGGGGAAGGCAGCGTTAGTTGTCGTCCCCTAGAGCGTAGGGGAAGGCAGCGTTAGTTGCCGTCCCCTAGAGCGTAGGGGAAGGCAGCGTTAGTTGCCGTCCCCTAGAACGTAGGAAAAGGCAGCGTTAGTTGCCGTCCCCTAGAGCGTATGGGAAGGCAGCGTTAGTTGCCGTCCCCTAGAGCGTAGGGGAAGGCAGCGTTAGTTGCCGTCCCCTAGAGCGTAGGGAAAGGCAGCGTTACTTGCCGTCCCCTAGAGCGTAGGGAAAGGCAGCGTTAGTTGTCGTCCCCTAGAGCGTAGGGGAAGGCAGCGTTAGTTGCCGTCCCCTAGAGCGTAGGGGAAGGCAGCGTTAGTTGCCGTCCCCTAGAGCGTAGGAGAAGACAGCGTTAGTTGCCGTCCCCTAGAGCGTATGGGAAGGCAGCGTTAGTTGCCGTCCCCTAGAGCGTAGGAGAAGACAGCGTTAGTTGCCGTCCCCTAGAGCGTATGGGAAGGCAGCGTTAGTTGCCGTCCCCTAGAGCGTAGGGGAAGGCAGCGTTAGTTGCCGTCCCCTAGAGCGTAGGGGAAGGCAGCGTTAGTTGCCGTCCCCTAGAGCGTAGGGAAAGGCAGCGTTAGTTGCCGTCCCCTAGTGCGTATGGGAAGGCAGCGTTAGTTGCCGTCCCCTAGAGCGTAGGAGAAGACAGCGTTAGTTGCCGTCCCCTAGAGCGTAGGAGAAGACAGCGTTAGTTGCCGTCCCCTAGAGCGTAGGGGAAGGCAGCGTTAGTGGAGCCACTGGGTTAGTTGAGCCACCCATGTTTCCCAGGAAACTACAGCAGCGACAGTTACATGGTACCACCCAGTGATTAAATGTGTTATTAGAACACGATTGATGTATAATAGGTTACATTTGTCACAACGGTCAGAACATGTGAGCTAAAGGTATGTTTTTTGATGTTTTTCGAAACTTTTAGTAATTGTGATTAACTTGTGCTGGTGTTTAAACTATCAAGGCACGTGATTAGACTTTGTTGTTTGTGCGCTTACAAATGGTTTAACTTTGCACAGAGAAGAAGATTATTTACATCACTTTGCGCATTAATGAGAAGTTAATTAAATAAGCTTAATTGTTGAAACAGGGCTAGTTGAGCCACCCAAGGCCCAAGGGAGGTTTAGTTGAGCAGAGGTTAAAGAACGAAGACGAGTGTTCTTTACCCCAAAATACATCAATGAATTAATTTTTCAGAACAAATTGGGACATCGGATATAGCTACAACGCAACATAATAGCAGTTAGTTGCACTGGTTGCGATTTACCTATAAGTCAGAGACGTGTTGCACCCATTGGGTAGATGTGTTGGCTGAGTTGTTACAAATGTTTTGTACAAGGCCTACATAAATTATACAAATAAAGCATTTACGCAACTTACGCTACACTGTGGTTCGACTTACCCCACACCAAGTGTTAGTTGAGCCAGCTTACCAACCCTGTTTGAATCAGCTAGATATTATTTATGCATGCTAGATATATTATATTGGTATAAAATAATATATTAATAATAATAGTTTATGTGAGTAAAAACAATTTTGACCTTATGATTATGATTGCTCCCTAGACATAAAAAAATGAACAATGGCTCAACTAAAACTGGAGCATTGGGCAATTGGGGCCAATGCGCAATGCTCCCCCATAAATACGCCACTGGTTCCCAACAAAAGTTCTAAAGACGTCTCTCAAAATACAATCCTAACTTGAGATCTGGGCGACGAGACAGACCGACCTACGCGGTTCCGCGCACCGCTTCACCGCTCCCGAAGTTCAGCCGCCGTCCTACTTATCGACCTGTCATTACACAACAATCCTCGGCCGACCAACGGAACTGCGGTTTTTTGCGTTGTCTGCAGTCGGCGTTCAGCGACAACAAGGTGTCTTGAAGACGTCAACAAGTCGCTCCAGTACAAACTCCGTCTGCCACACACGTCGACACGTTGCAGTACTTGCTATTGCCTATTGAGTGTACACATCGTAAGTCAATTTTAAATATACAAAAAAAAAGGAAAGACATCGTGATACACACACGGATCACTGTAAACTCGTATCTTAAGAAAATACAATGCAAGGAGCCAACTTAATACTTGCTCTGTCTTGTTCATCGTTGTATGTGAATGTACATATAGAATGACCCACACATTAATGGCGCTTTCACGTACATCCCACAATGTAATCTACACAGTTATGTATGTTGCCATTTCTGGAAAGTTGTGCCATTTTCAAGAAATGCAAATGCTGTTTCGGGACTTTACAACCCGTGAAAACGTCCCCACAAAAGTAACTTTCAGGGAACTCGACTCCATGTTCCATAATTAGAGCTGTTCTTTCTGGGCTTTTCCCAGCGGAAAGTCACCAAGAAGCCATAAAAACAAATCGGTGTGAATTAGGTTAGGGGCACTAGACTAAATAGACAGGGTGAATGGGGACAAATCAGAAGGACTGGGGGTGTAAGAAAGAACCGGACAATGCACCCTTTGTGCCCTGGTATGGCAATACAGTAACAGCACTGTTTCAATTATCTCATAGTTAGTTACATATGTGAAGTTTCCCAGGAACGGTCGACTGTAACGTATGGATGGCGATGCAACTGCATGTCAACCGCAAATGTCACCGTTAATTGGATTATACACGCTTATACATTTTATACAACATATGGACAACAATGTAAGTCTTCGCATCTTCGTATAATGTGTTTTTATTTATAGTTACCAATGGGAACAATTGTGAATGGATATGAATTATTTAATGGAGTATGAAATAGTGAATGGCAATATATGAGTGGTGTGAGACACATACACGCACACGGTGCACACATGCACGAAAATCCACATTTTCACATTGCATGCAATATTTATTAATCGCTCAACGCAACGCAACCTTTAGTAAAGTGTCATAAAGCGTTAGGCTTCATATATCGCGATTACACACATTCGATTCAGTGGCTGCACACTGGCTGAGCCATCGGTGCGTGAGTTGTTACTGTTGTAACAATCTGCCCCAAACACAGTTGTTGCAGTTGAACGCTCGTGGGCGATAACAAACCTTGAATTTCAGTTTCATTTCTATACTTGGCATCGCACCGTATTCTATATAGTATTATGTGTTCCAAGTTTCTTTCGCGAAACTTCATAAGTGGCTGCGTGAGATGATATTTTGTGGGCAAAAATTTGGCGGTTAAAAATATTTTTTCCACACCTCCTTAACTTCGTCTTCTTGACTCCATATTTTTTAACAGTGCTTCCGGTTTGTAGTCGACTTTGAAATATAACTACTGTCGATGGTCTATATGTGTGCTATTTTTTTTTCGTAAAACAACTCTGTAGCAAGGTATCCCATGTACACAACTAACCCCGTTCTCCCCTGCACAATGCTTCTACGTATTTAGATATATGTCTTATTCTGCAAATATGACCATTTGATGCCCATTTGATGACCATTTGATGTTCATAAACTAATACATCCTGGCATAAAAATGCCCTAAAGTGGGGTACCGTCTCCAAATTACAGGCACTTTATTAATTAACCCCATAATGATATTGTGTTCTAAGTGGACCACGGAAGGGTGGTTTCCCGCACTGCACTCTGGGTTCCATCCCCGGAACCGTGTCAGGGATCATGCCTCAGTTAGACTTCCTGGTGTGTTACGAATGTAGGGCACAGTAATTTTAGATATGTGTAATTTTCAAAAAATCATATCATCTGACATAACTGCATTTGAGCAGACACGTTGGCAAGTTTGCTGGTAGAACATGTTAGAAGTGTAACCGTGGATTTTTAGATGATTTAAATAGGCGGAAGGATTTTTGGCAATTTTTTCGCCACAAGGCACGTGTGCGTAGTAATTTATGCAGAAATTGGTAAATATTGACGGGCATGGCACGTTCAGCCATTTTAAAAGAGTTAGAAATATGTGATTTTGACAAAACTCGACCAGCATGTTACTGAGATGATGACAACGGCAGGAAAGAAGTTTCAGAATTTTTGATGGTCCCGTTTTCTTATAATCGTGCAAAACGTTAACATGGTCACCAATGGGAAACGTAAAAGTAGGCTGAACCCAAATAGGCACCCTGGCAACGGAAAGCGGTAGCCATCTAACAGTCATGGAGGAGTGTTTTTTATCAAAAATATACTGATAAAAACGTGTGTATGTCACCAAACAATGAGTTTGTAGTGTGGACAAACTGCACAAAAGGAAGACTTTTTAAATATGGAGGTATTAATTGCCGACTCAGATGTGGCTACAGTCGTGTAGTTACAGTGTATAGGCTCAATTACATGGTCCAACATAGAATCACACGAATAAATCAAAACGGCTGCTAACTTGCCTCATGTTGCGTGCGTTTGACTTAGAACATTGTCTACGTCAGGCTAGTTAATATTATATTATTATATAAATTTTATTAATTCCATCTAGTCAACAAGAGCATTACTTGTTATGCGCCGCTATTGTTTAAACTTTATAACAGTCTCCTTTAGGAGGTATCCTATAACTGATCTACTATATATATATAAATTCAAATAAATTTACATTTTAATGTTGTGCTATAACGTTTGGTGTGCATCAGCTGACATGTTAAGCTATTTGATGGTTAATAAGATATTCAATTGTCGATAAACACCATTTTTTTTTTCATCTGCTAAAATTGCCCGAAAGAGTTTATGGTAAGCTAAAAGCATAAAATAAGCACATTTTTGCATGGGAAACAACGTTAATTTTCATAAATGTCTATTCACCACGTCTCAATACCCATGTCATGTTGTGTGCAGTTCTTTGTAAGTGAACGGACACATGGAGTTGAAGTTATGCATGCCTAACCGTAGCTAACCTCATCTCTAGCTAACCCCATCCCTAGCTAACCCCATGCATCTCTAGCTAACCCCTTCTCTAGCTAACCTTAACTACGAAGTGGTTTACAGAAGATATAACCATTCCCAAAGGCACATGTTGATAGGAAAAGTGAATAGTTTGCTTTGTAAAGGCAGACAGCAGTAACGATCACGAATAGCATGGTACAGACCGGATGCCAAAATGGAAATTTGCTCAAAATTAGGGGGTATGGCACCAGTTTGTGAGGGAGCAGGTAGCTATTCTGCAACATAATAGTCATTGGTGATATTTGTTATGTGGCCCAGTGCATTGGTAATATTGTGTAACACATTTGGACAAAAGTGTTGTATGTTGGTTGTGTCACAGCCACTGGAAGCATCGCGTAGATCAGAATTTTCAAATGTGGCCGCAACGGGTATCTGGTCATATGACACCCCTTTATGGTGGCGTATCCAAATCAAGCAGTACGCCATGTACCCTATCAAGTAGTTTCACGAAAGCAGTCACATAAACAATACAATTTAACAAGTCTGACACAATGGAATTCACTAAAAATCCTGTTAAATGTGACAAATTGTCACTTTTCGGACAAAGTTGCGCCATATTTGGTAAAAAATCAAGCAATTATAGAAATATTAATTTGAAAATAAGTAGTTGGTATATTTAAAGAGACAGTAAGTAGGTTTCATTGGTTTGAAAGGCTCTAGAAATCTAGTGTACACGGTCTATGATTTATCAAGTGTCAAAATTGACCTATAATTAAATTATGTGACTGGTTTTCAGCTATTATTATGGGCAGGGCACTGTTTTGATTTGGCTGTGAAACAAATAATAATGACATGACAAGCAGGAGTGTTCCATAATGGGTTTACATATACATTGTGCCGCAACATGATATAAAATTTGACACTTTCACAGAAAAAAGCTTCCCTATTTGGGATCATGCCTCAGTTAGACTTCCTGGTGTGTTACGAATGTAGGGCACAGTAATTTTAGATGTGTAATTTTCAAAAAATCATATCATCTGACATAACTGCATTTGAGCAGACACGTTGGCAAGTTTGCTGGTAGAACATGTTAGAAGTGTAACCGTGGATTTTTAGATGATTTAAATAGATTTTTGCAGAAATTGGTAAATATTGACGGGCATGGCACGTTCAGCCATTTTAAAAGAGTTAGAAATATGTGATTTTGACAAAACTCGACCAGCATGTCACTGAGATAATGACAACGGCAGGAATGAAGTTTCAGAATTTTTGATGGTTCCGTTTTCTTATAATCGTGCAAAACGTTAACATGGTCACCAATGGGAAACGTAACAGTAGGCTGAGCCCGTCAGCATCACAGTGTGGGGCGGCATTATTGGCTCCCGTACGGAATTATACTACATGCCCATAAAATGCCCATGAAAATATTGCCTCTGCAGCATAGGCGACAACGTCTGCTCGCACATGTAAAAGCGGGAAAGTGCTCACAAACAGCGGGAAAGTTCTTATGAACAGCGGGAAGCGAACTCCCCAATCAACTGTTGTGGTTGTTTTTACGGGTCGCACGCGCGGGAAAATGTTAAATAACTTGAGAATGGCCTCGTGTGCAACAAATTAGTAAACATTACCGAGCGTTTGTTTGTTTTTTTAATTACAAACTACATTTCGTCCAAAAAGCGGGAAAGCAGGACCGTTCAGGTGGCGGGAGAGTGCGATGACATCAGGAAAAGACAGATGTGAATAACAGAAAGTGGAAACAAATTACAGAAGATTGAGACAGATGGAGTCGAGTCGTCGATCGAGCGGGAAAAAAATCATGATGTGGCCTCTGTCCCGCAAGGGATTGCGAAGATAGGGAAGATGTTGCGGCCAACAGCTCAGAATCTGGATCTGCACCTAAGCTCGGTGATACTTTGAAGATGGAGACTTTGTTTTGCATTGTCTCTGAAGGGCAAGTGTCGATCTTCGTCGGCAACTTCCTGTAGGCAAAAGTCGCTCAAATCAGCGCGGAAATCCGGCAGCTCTCCTGGAGTTGACTCTAAGCCTGTCACGACGCGACAAATTATAGCTGCTTTTTTATATCCTGTTATACCGTGACCTCAGCCAGATAATTGTTATGATTCATCATGCAGACACGTGTCTGTGGCGAAGGCTCTCGGCGCGCGTGCTTGTGTGTGAGTCCGTGAGCGTTACTTTCTACCTCTGTCGATTGTGGGTTATGTCAGGTATCGCCATATTGCAATACGTCACATGTTTTATTTCAATTCAATAAATACACATTTTTATTTTACATTTATCTGTTAAATAACAATTAATAAACTAAGCAAACCTTATATTTGCATATAACGAATAATAAATTATTTAGTGATTGTTTATGCTCCAAAAATCAGAAGACATTGAAAAGAGACTTGTCGGTTCACTACATTATGGATTATATCTAAAGTATCGATTACTTTCAAGATATACGCACATGGTTTCCCCAATCTCCAAGGTATGAACAAGAATATTTAATATTAAACGTGTGGTCGTTTTTAAAGGATAATCATGTTATACAATATAACAAATTATATCTATTCTTACATTTGACCACCTAAATGTGTTTTAATAAACCACTGTTTTCTGATATAATTTGTCCGTTATCTGGCTGATTTGAATGGAATTCAACAGAAATGGTCGATTGTAACAAGAGAGCGTCCCTTTCGCCCCACGCGCGTAAGAAACGTGAAGCGATGCTTTCGATGCGTAATTCACTAAAATGAGGTTTTACGGCTATTTTAGCGCCACATTAATTGTGGCGTCGAATGCTGTTGACGCTGAATCGTTGCGTAAATGAGAGAGGGCGAACAGGAAATGGCCGCTACTGTTTATTACGACGTGTTTTTCTTCCGGCCGGAATACGAACCCTTTGTAGTTAACACGCGCGGACGGAGCAGGTGCGTTCAGCTTACGGGGACGTCCAATCTAATTGCTCGCTCAAAGCACTGTAGAATGCATGTATCGCAGTTGGGGTTAAATCCGTTTTTTTTATCAAATGCAAATATAAATACGTTGAATGTTTATTAACGTTAAAATATAAAATATAAAAAACTCAAAGACATGTCCAAATATGTTTGATCAAATGCAAATATAAATACGTTGCATGTTTACAGTAAAAAATATGAAATACAAATACGTTCTATTTAAAAAATAAAAAGACATCTCATTATCAAATACAAATACATTCTATTAAAATTCCTAATACATCGGGTTCAATTCAAATACACTATATCAGAAGGGTCAAATACGCAATGCAACCTGTCAATTATATATAATATATTTTATTATTTTACTATGTTATGTTTACTAAATGAGTAATGGTGTGTGCGTTAGAAGTGTGTGTTGTTTGTGTTCTATATGTAGGGTCTACGTGATAACGTACATAAATTATGCATTAAATGGTGATAACGTACATAAATTATGCATTAAATGGTGATAACGTACATACATTTTGCATTAAATGGTGCATTATTTTATTGCTTATGGTATTTAAAGCAAATACCCTCTGTACATCCTAAACAGCAATGCTTGTTCCTGCAATGTGTACTTTTGTGTGTACTAAAAAACTGAAATGAAGGTCACAGTGTGACGTCTCTTGAATGATTTCATGTAACACAATTAACAATTTACATTGTGCATATGTCACATGACACATTTTTATACTTTCATGACCTTGAGAGTTACTAGTACATTGACTGGACGCGCCAGTTTGAGCTACTCTATCATTTGCCTTTGTTTGCATTGATTTTTTATTGGCTTTAGCTCTATCGTTCACCTGTAGTTTATAATGTATTGTATTTTATGTTAAATGATTTAATGTCTCAGTACAATGCCGTCATGTTACATGTTTTGCACTGATTTGCACTAACAACTTTGTGGAAAATACAGACATGATGTTCCTGAAATTAAATGCATGCAGTGATAGTAGAATGAACTATAGCTTGTTGTCTATTGCATTGCCTAAACGGTATATTGTATTAATTCCAAATAATTGGTCCTATTCTAGATAACCAATCACTTGGTCATATTCCAACCAATATAATTGACCCTATTCCAACCAACCAATTGGTCATATTCCAACCAATATAAATGGTCCTAGCCTAACCAATTTACATTGGTTGTATGCTACATGACCTAGATAGATTAACCATTAACTTGGTTAAATTGACTAACCAATATGGATTGGTATAAACGTTAACCATAAAAAATTGGTTGTCTTAACCAAGAGATTGGTTGGACACACATATCTACCAACCACATTGGTTGAATTTGACCAATATACTGGTCATTTCAACCAATCTGTTTTAGAGTGTGCTAAGTGCGTGTCTTTTGGATGAGATACAAGCAATCACAAGACCGTTCTGTCGAGTGTAAATACCAATGGAAGTGAGAGACCCCCCCAGGGGTAAATGTGCAACATGTCATGGACTCCTTTCACTTAAGTTATATAACTGTCCATGTAAGAGTGCATGTAGTTGTGATGGCCCATTGGAAACCATGAATAAAGACCTTACTTACTCACTTACTCACTTACTCACTTACTCACTTACTCACTTACTCACTTACTTACTTACTTACTTACTTACTTAATTGATTACTTTCTAGTAAGTTTGAAAGTACAGAGTCAAGTTGTTTTTGACATGTAGCAATGACTATTGTTTTAATGCAAGAACATTTTAAGGACTTTTAGTAAAATGCAAAATCTAAGCGACAGGGGTAACGGTTTTCGTTGCTGTGGGACTGTGTTATTTTTGTAGTTCGCTTAGCATACCATGTTTTGTAAATATCTGGTATAAGGACTTCTTCCGTCGTTTTGTTGGCTCTTTTTGTCTTGTAATAAACACGTTGTGCATCGGAAGCCAATACACGTCTTTCATTCAGATTTTACAGGTATACATCGACTGAGAATTAAGTAATATACCTCATTTATATGTTTCGTAGGTCTAAAAGTAAATCGTATTTTTATACACACAAAAAGCTGTTCACGAACTTTAGTCAAAAGTACTTCACCCAAGCTTTGCATGGACACTATCAATGGACGTGGTTTAAATATTTATTGCCAAAAATAAAACAGTTATAAGTTAACTGTAAATATGAATCCCAATTTTGAAATCTGACCATTATATCTTTGTGTTAGTCACGTACTGCTTCACAGGGTAAGTGTGTCCAACTTACATTATATCTTTGTGTTAGTCACGTACTGCTTCACAGGGTAAGTGTGTCCAACTTACATTAAACGATCAGTCAAGATGGTTTATTTGTCGATGTCTCACTGAGGTACCTATATGCAGATCGTACTCAGTAGATACCTAATACTTTTATAGCGTTCTTGATTGACGTGCTAAGAACGGATGACCTCAGTAATTGTTTTGGAACCAGTTTGACCGCACCTTGTTTAGGACAAGCCTATCTCTATGGAAAGAACCTTTTATGCATTTCACGCGAACACCGAGCCTCAGGCAGTGGCCTAACCGCAACGTGAATTACACGTAGTAAACAACATACTTTGCAACATGAATGCACGCACCTTTTATTCCATCACAATATATATGACATAAATATAAATGTTTGTAATTCAGTTACAAATCATTGTAGTTTTTTAGTTGCATTTTTGATGCGTTTAAATATTGTTCTTTATTTAAAAAGCATTTTTTTGGTGAATTGTATATTTAGGTTGTATAAAACATTATAAACTAATATTTGTATAAATACAGTAGTTTTCTCTAACAATGTTGCATTAATCTGTATGTCCTTGTTTTATTAATCGTCATCCTAGAGTACCGCACCCGTTTTGTCTATAATCTCATAGGATTGTGCTAACTTAGTCTATATCAGTTGCGGAAGTTATTCAAACAGTCTTGGACATTCAACCACAGTCTGCTAATTCATGTAATCTGGGATATTCAGGTAGTCCGGGATATTAAATAACATTGGATATACAAACATCCTGGAATATTCAAGTAGTCTGGGACTTATACAATAATATGGTATAGGCCTACTAGAATTATTTTTGATATTTCAAAAAGCAAGACATCGAATTTTTTTTACATTTGGACATAGTCTTTCATATTCAAAATAACCTGGTAAAATCAACTTCTGGGACATTGAAACAGTAAAATATATTCAAAATGTCTAGAAAATATTTATTAGTCTGGGATATTTTAATTATTTAGAGTATAAAACTAGTCCGATACATCCCAATAATGCGGGACATTCAATATATTCTTCGATGTTAAAAAATAACATAATTTGGGGCATTCAAATAATCAATCCACGTAATTCCTGGTGGGAATATATTCCTTGAGGTTTAGTTCCCCCAGGGGTAACCCCACGATCTCGTGCTTGTGGGGCATTCCGATGTGGATTTAACCAGGACGCTTCTCTGTCTTGACACGACCCCCGAACGCGCGGTTAGAAACGGAGCAACAACGGCGCGGGCGAGTGTCGAATGACCACCCCCGGCTACGTCCAGTCCATCATCCTCACATGACCTAAGTCGCTATTGATGGACGCTCAATGCGGCTGGCGTTGCGTCAGGCGATCGCCGGGGCCGAGTGAGGACACACACGTCCGCCACTGCGATCAGTGACCGCAGGGTCTCGGCACGCCAGCCGGGTCAGCTTACCGCGGTGCGCCATTGTAGCGTTCATTTGGCGCCGTGGAAATGTTTTCAAAAGGCCATTAAGCATTACGCTGTGTCATGTGTGAAACTACTTACAGTATTACATAAATGTATAGCTGTAGAAAATATTGATTTATATATAGATAGTATTCAAATGACGAAATGTTGTTGACAATGTATTGTTCAGTACTTTTCTTTTCCCTCCCTCCCTCCCTCCCTCCCTCCCTCCCTCCCTCCCTCCCTCCCTCCCTCCCTCCCTCCCTCCCTCCCTCCCTCCCTCCCTCCCCCCTGTGTGGTGTGAGGTGTGGTGTGTGTGTGTGTGTGTGTGTGTGTTTGTGTGTGTGTGTGTGTGTGTGCTTGCGTGCGTGCGTGCGTGCGTGCGTGCGTGTGTGTGTATGCATTACACTATATATACTTATATATATATATATATATATATATATATATATATATATATATATATATATATATATATATATATATATATATATAGTGAGCTATTAAAAAACCTGACAATTCAATCCAATACTGATAATTCATTGCACTCACTCGAATGCTATAACGGCGTAGTAGGTTTTCTGCCAAATAAACTGATTTTATCACCACATAACCGCTGGTACATAGATCACATATAACACGTAATCCACAGATTACTAGATACTCTACCAGAGTAATGGCGACCGAACGACATTACGACCTGCCTGATGACTGGGTCGGCATTCTGGGGACACGCGAACTGGCTTGACGACCGGCGCCATACACAAATGTCATGATGTCATGATGTCATGCCTGTAAAGAGTCCGGAATAACGGAGCTCGGTTGATGAAAGGTACACAGTGTATGCGTGTGTATTGTACAGGCGATTATGGGTATACTAGTTGACCGCGGGGTTAAGAACGGTGGCTGTAATTACACGATTCGATAAACGGCACGTGTACTCAAGTAATCCCGCTTTTGAAGGTCTCGAGGAGAGCGCTGCACCAACTTACCTAAATCCTAGAAATTACACTACAAGTGGCGTATCTAGGATCTAGTAAAAGGGAGCCAAATGGGGGGGGGACCAAACGTAGTCACCCGGCATTAGTTTACCATGGTACCGTGTGTCATGCTATAACGGCGTAGTAGCATGGGCATTGGACCATGACCCCCTTTTGACTTTTTTCCGTAGTTTTCCGTTGCGCCGCTGCAACGGAAAACTACGGAAAAAAGTCAAAAGGGGGTCATGGTCCAATGCCCCCCTAACTGGATATTACATCCTAAATTATCCGTAAACCAGGATTGGGTTCAATTACAATTTGCAATTGCAACACTTACAACAACAAAAATCAATCACAATTACATCGCTTCAAAAAAGCTTAAAAATTAATGACAATTTCATATACGGCGCTTCAAAAACCAATGACAATGCTTCGTAACAGGTTACTTGGAATAGTTCATAGGTTTGAGTACATCTACGTCGTTTTGTAAAAGAAGATTACTTGTAGCATTACTGTTAATTTTATTTTGTGTATTTGTGAATTGGTGTATTCTTGCATCCAGAGTTGGGTTCAATTTGAAAGGTCATGACACAATCTCACAAAACTCAATTACTGTGTTCTAAAGAGAAATCGAAGATTGGCAATTACAATTCCACAGTAATTTTTACATGCCAGCGAATTATTTTTTGTCTGTGGGCCGACCAATCGTGGTAAATGAATAAACGTCGAAAAATTTCGTATTTTGCCTTTCTGATTTTTTGAGTCACAAATGCACGAAATGTCGTTTGTTATTTACAAAATATTTCATATCCCTGATATTTTAAACACATTAAACACATAAAGTGACTTGTGTATATCAGCTAACAGTATCTGAACAGTGCGAAACTATCACTGTATCGGTAAATAGCCCGCTGTCTAGATGATTAAACTGGACATTTTCTGGGAGGTAGTCATAAAACGTAGGTTTGTTCCTACGTTCATTTGTGCTGATGATGTGTAGTCATAAATGATTGATTATACGAGAGTTCATTTACAGTAACATAGTAAAAAGTCAGATGGGAGAATGTGTTCTTGTGTTAATTAGAGCAAGGATGCAGTATCAGTTTATTGTTCCGATGTTGCTTTCTGTAACTATGGTATCCACACAGATCCAATCACACATTTTGGTCCGTGCACTGCGTAATATAATGACTCACTTCCAACGAAGATTTATGAAATCAAATAAAATTACACCATGTGTGTGTGTGCGTGCGTGCGTGCGTGCGTGCGTGCGTGTGTGTGTGTGTGTGTGTGTGTGTGTGTGTGTGTGTGTGTATACACTTATGTACATACATATGGTGTAATTTATTTGGCTATATTTTGGGTGTTTATTTCATATGTAGTATCCCGATTTTGGACCCCGCACCCCACCAGCACCCCACCCACACCCCTACCCAAAATCACAAGCGTGAGACAGAAGCGAAGAAGAAGACGAACAGTGGAACACGCATGAAGATCTGCTAACAAGTTTTTAATTCTAAAAATAACAATATCACACATGATTGCGACCTAACACAGAACCAACTGAGTACAACACACACACGACGCCGACAGGGGATGTGACGTCAAAAGACGAGTACCGCCGCGCGAGTACTGCAGCAGTTCGGCAAGTAAGTAACAGTGTTGAGAACTCAAGTACACCGGCACGAGTACCAAGTATGCGCGGCAGATTTGCTACAGTGCAAGTACCACAACAGTACCGTTGCTACTGGTAGTACCATTAGACGTACTTCAGTAGTTCTAGCTACTGATATAAATACCACAATCGTACTTCTACTAACACTACCAGTATCGGAATAGTACTGTTCGTAGTATTGGTACAGGTGTACCAGTAAATACCTGACAACTGGTCGTCGAACCGCTATTCCGAGAGTGACAATTTCACACCGGCATTTTGCGGTTGACACACGGATTTCTTTAAAAAAAACGCTTTAAAATAATGATTGTCAGTCAGTTTCCGACAACAAAAACGCGAGGCAATTGATCAATATATCAGCAGGCTCCGTCTGCCGTACGTAACAGTCATAAAATAGTTCGCACAGCGTCTGTAAACCGACAGTCTGTACAACGTGTCTCAACTCAAATGATATACAGTAAATGATACACGTCATATGTATGTACAATTACCTGAGATCGAGTTCACCCGAAGCCCGATAAATACCCGTAAAACGCCGACGTCATCGACTTACCCGGCTGTCAATTGTCATACACATTGCTATTGGTCACACGAACACACAACGCACGGTTTATGGCGCGAGTCAACAGAGAATAAAGAAGTTTGTGCAACATTAAGTTGAGTTCCCGTGTTAACGCCATGAGCGAGTGGACATTGAGTGATGCGTCCGTTATTCGGCCACACGAGGCCCACGGTCAAGGCCAATAAAGAAACACTTCAAGAGTCCCAGGTTAACTTGACCTGCACGTCAAAATACCAACATCTGGTTCGCTAAATTGATCATGTTACATGTAATACCGATTAAGATTGAACATATTTCATGACTTTCCTGAAGTGACCATGTTGTCGTAAAATAACTTTCTTACAACTAAATAACTAAACTGTATACCAGAACGCAAAAGAAAGGGCAAAAACCTACCCATTACCAATTCACCAAAAACACGGCAGGAATTTGTCTGATAATTATTTTAAAAAAATTATAATTAATTATAATGTTCCAACCCTTCAGGTATGGTTCAGTAAAAACATATTTCGGAAGGACTCAACTTGTTTCTAAACAAGTGACCGACGCAGCCTGGTATAATATTATCAAGTTGTCAGACGCGCACACACCCTATCCTCTAGCTACGCGTGCACTGACCGTGTGTATACATGTACATAAAATAAATGAGTACATTACTGAGGTATTAGACGAAATGCACCGGGATTAACCTCAGATTTGCTGCACGTTAATAACGCTAGCCGTTCGGGCGTCAGCCTGCACTGGGCGACCCGTAACGGACATTACTAAACGGATGTGGCAATAGAGCCATTGCATCCAACACGATTATCTGGCTCACAACCGCTGGTGTAATAGTGTAAACGTTTTTTCATTTGGTGCATGGAAACTGACAGCCAATTGTAATTACTCAACGGCCCACGAAAGACGCCGCCGAGATGCAACATGCCACCAGTTGGTGGTGTTTCTCACAGAACCTTTTTACGTCGAATTGTTCGGTTGTTTACAGGCGAATTCCGTCACAGCATATATGACAAGTGTGTAAAACGGTTGACTTGTTTCTATACCAAAAAAATATGCCCGGCTCATAAACCAGCTTCGCCGCTTTTTTATTAAATGCATGCATCCAAATGGCAAACACCTACCGTCACAAAAAAAAAACATAGCACTGTTCGTTTAAATTAGCAAACCGATAGGCGAGTGAGGTATACTGAAAAAGTTCCACATTAGGACGACCAGCGTGATTTAGTAGGTCGACCTTTTTACTAATAGCATGGCATTGTTCGTAATAAATAGTAGATTTATCTATCTATGTACCCGTGAACACATGAACACTGAGCACATGAACACTGAACACATGAACACTGCGAGTGAACTCATTGCATTTTACAAGCGTAATTTACCGGCCCGGAACGAGAGCACAGCAGCGGCAGATATTGATGACGTGTCAGTGACGTCATCTACGAGGGCACCGGACATTTTGCATAAGGTAAACAAATCGATAAAAACAGTTCACAGGAATAGACGAGGCACGCCGTTCAAGGCATGCAAGGTCATACTACAACATCGACTATGGCTCCTACAGTTGTGTATAACAAGAATAGATAAGCATCCGCGTACACTTTGCGATGGCACAGTTTGAAGTACGTCAGTAAGTCGACAAGTCAAGAAGCACACGTAGTACATTAAACAACAACTCGATCACTGCAGTTACAGTCGGGGGCGACACGGAACAAGGTGGACACTGGCTTACTCACTAACAAGTCGTTAGCATCATCGATGACCACGTGCGACGATATGCAAACGAAAGTAAAATTCCCGCACACCCGGAAATGTCACGTGGACCCGGAACCCGGGGACTTATTACGCCCGACAATGTAGGATCATGCGAGCAACGAGACCAGTGCCAACCGCGCGTACTGGATTACACCCCGACACGCAGGGAGGCAGCTCAATCAGCGATACATGGTCGCACACAAATAGCGCCAGCCTCGGGCTCAACATGGCCCGGATCGCCGAGCGAGAGGGTTGGGTAACGAACGTATCGTACTGGCCAGTGGGTCGACCTCCGCCGGGCCAGGTCCGCGCAGTCCGCCCGCCAACTGACCACACAGGAGGCGAGACTGGACATTCCCACAGCTTGTCGATCCCGATGCAGAAACTGCCGGACATTCCTCGACCCTGCCACTGACTCCCTAGTGCACCATTTAGATATCTGAATAACCATGATTTGATCACTACCAGTTAACCCAACATTGTTCGCAAAGCAAAATTCGACATATCAATACACACATTTAAAATAATTATAATTTTAAAATAATTCTACAGCAAGTGGAATGTACAAACATTAAGACATGTTTATAACATTAGGGAAATTGCGAAGATACATAAAGATAGTGAGTGTGTAAACTACTGAAATTGTGCGGATGTAAACTTTTGGAATAAACAATGATTCTCATATTGAAAGTAACGACTCGGTGGTTCAAATTAAACTTTTGGAATAAACAATGATTCTCATGTTGAAAGTAACGACTCGGTGATTCAAATTAAACTTTTGGAATAAACAATGATTCTCATGTTGAAAGTAACGACTCGGTGGTTCAAATTAAACTTTTGGAATAAACAATGATTCTCATGTTGAAAGTAATGACTCGGTGGTTCAAATTAAACTTTTGGAATAAACAATGATTCTCATGTTGAAAGTAACGATTCGGTGGTTCAAATTAAACTTTTGGAATAAACAATGATTCTCATGTTGAAAGTAACGACTCGGTGGTTCAAATTAAACTTTTGGAATAAACAATGATTCTCATGTTGAAAGTAACGACTCGGTGGTTCAAATTAAACTGCACATGACGCACGGGGTGACGTGTCATGAGACGAATGACCCGTTAATTAAAGACATCTTTAAATGGTGACTAAACTCTAGCGGCAGGAGACATGACCGATCGAGCTTAGTAAGACCGGGTGGGGGAGGCTCCCACGTGACCATCTTGGGTCAATAAGATCCGACCCGAATAGGGACCCAGATACAGAAATACTTGCGTCATCCCCAGTACCAGCCTCACATCCCAGGAAGTCGGGAAGCAGCCCCGACCCCAACCCCAACCCCGTGCACGCCAGCCGCTTCCCTTGTGACAGCCCTGACCAGTGGCCGAGCTTGTTCCGTGCCACCCACGCCAACTGACTTGACCCTCTTAAATAACTAGAAGATAAAAATAAACTTCTCGAATGGCACATAAAGACACTATAGTATACTAACTGGTGGCATAAACAAACCCAGCCATCAGGCTTAACGTATAACGGCAGTGTTAGCAGTACTGCCCAATGACCACATTAACAAGTAACTATAGAGAGTTAAGCTGTATTACCCATCATTTTAATATATATATATATATATATATATATATATATATATATATATATATATATATATATATATATATATGTATATATATGTATATATATATATATATATATGTATATATATATATACACCATTAATTACACATAATATATATACATAAATTATACATATATAATTATGTATATATATATATATATATATATATATATATATATATATATATATATATATATACACACACCAATAAATACACATAATATATATACATATATTATACATATATAATTATACGTGATATATGGCTTATTTGAAGAACATCACCCGCATCATAAGTATTTAAACATTCCCAAATAAGCCAAATATTCCGAATGTGTTACACTTTTTCCCATTCAGAGTGCGCAGTGCATTGCTAGCAAACAGAGTTTTGATTGAGGTATGCTCCATAACAAACACACACCAGGTGTCTCTGACGTCGGCCCTCTAGTGACAACACCGCGTTCCGTATTCACAACATTTTAACTTAGTCCACAGCGGTGAGGTAGTATAGTTGCCGTTAACAAACTGAGGTAGTTTAAGAAGAGTATACATAAAATTCACACACACGCAGATACACACGCACATCCATGCAAACAGACACATGCACTCATTCCCCGATGGCACAAAAATGCCCATTTCACCTGGGTGATTACCTCGAAATATATAAAATTAAAGTCGGTTCAAAAAAATTAAATACGTAACCTATATGCTATATCTATACGGTCGTTAGTCGAATGTATAAATCAGTCTCCCTGATATGCCAAACACGTCACATTCAGACGCTCCCTGGGGTTCGAGTGAGGGGGGTATGATATATTAAAAGGGATTAGTGTTAACTATTATACAGCATGCAGCGAAGTTTGGCCGTCTCGTTTCTGAGAGCAGCCACTTCGACCTTTAACCTGAGGTTTTCCTGTTCGAGGTAGGCAGCCCGTATGGCGATTTCGTCCTCCTTGGCTCGGCGCGCATCCCTTGACCGCTTTGCCGCCTCGTTGTTCTTGCGTCGTCTCTCCCAGTACAGCGCGTCTTTCTGGTCGTCAGGAAGCACGCTGGCACGCTTGCGACTGTTCGAGTGAGATTCGGGCGACATGTCCGGCGACAGCTGAGATGAAGTGGCCGTGGCTGCAGTCACCCCGTCCGGTGACATGGGCGTGCTGGTTCGGTTGTCGTCTTCGCTCTTGACGCCGTCGCTGTCCCCGTTCATCGGCCTCCCTTTCAGCGACGTCGTCTGGTCGGCTTGTAGACTCATTATGTAGTTACGATAGTTGTTGAACAGATCTTCCGTGTTTAAGCCCATGGCCTGCGCAGCCGAGCCAAAGTCAATGGGAGGCATTCCCGGATACATCCCGCCGCCCATGCCATAGTATCCCAGCGGCATCGACAAAGGGTCCTTGGGGTACGCCTTGAACGGCCGACTGGTTTTCGACCGACGCGATTCCTTTTGCGACGGTAATCCACCATAGGCCGTTGGCAAGAATCCGGCCGGAAACCCGGGCATTAATCCAGCGGAATAGTCGGCTAGCGTCATGCCCGGGAATGTCACGGGCATCGCTAGCTGGGGTTCGCCGATCTTCGCCCGATGAGCTAGCAGTCCATCGGCGCCCGAGATAGCTGTGCCGTTCGTTTGGTGGCTTAGATGAGGTAGATTTTCGGCGCTCGAAAACACGGGCGACCGAGATTCGGTGCTGCCATAGCTACTGACGTCAGCGTCAACCGGTCTGTTCTTCTTCAACGAGAAGTCGAGTGGCGACTCGAAGCTGTTGTCGCCCATACTGTCATCGCTGGTCACGCCCGTTCCGTTCTCTGTGACGACGGAAGGAGGGTTGGACACGGTGCCGTCCGACAGGGCAGGGCTGGCCCGGTTCGTCGAATGAACTGCCGTGCCTCGCTGACTCGGCGCAACGCCATTGCAAGCCATTATTTACAAGTGTCTGATAATAGGCGCACGTTTCGTTCCCGTTGCAAGTTTCTAATTAAAACCCGGCGTTCCTCGTATCGTGTGTTCACCTCCGGAAAGACTGGAAACAAATCGGTACATAGTCCGTGACAATCCGTACACACACGCACGCACGCACGATCGAGGACAATTGTTACATCGCCGCCGACAGAGCGTCGACACATATAATTGTATATTGAAGAACACACGCCGCTGGCCCTGAATGTTACAAACCAGCTGCTGAGATCGTAAACAAATGTATTCATGAATGATGAACGACGGAGCGCCGCAAACGCTCTAGAAAGAAAGTCGGTCACGTAACGATAGCGTCAACAACATAGTTACATACTGTCCGCTTGGCTTCGCGCACTCATTCACTCACAAACAAACCAACTGCTTCGGTTCTGAAACGCCGCGGAATTTGACAGAACATCAAACGACATATTTACATAATCCCGTAATCGCGGCTCATATAAACACGCATGCACGCTACGCGCGCACACAACACAAGTACTACGCCACTCACCGATCATTCAAATAACTGGGTTACCCCGCCCGACTACTGCACTGCCACTAGCGACCTACCTTTCTATATCCGTAGCCGACGCCGTTGCGAAATTGTTCCGTTCGTTCGTTCGTTCATGATTAACTAAGCGATTTATGACGTTCCGTCCGCGCGCTGTCCGTAAGATATTCGTTTGACGCGATATGACGCGACCAACTTGATTATATGCAAATGCCGCGCACATTCACGTAATCCAAAATTAGCTAACCAATCACCCGACTAGGCAATGGCAGCTGTCACTCGGCGCCTACCCGGCACATGTAAGACGGTCGGCGATTGGTCAGAACAGCCGCTGGGCCGAAAGGTTACGTAAGGACAACGATATTGCATGAAAAGGCCAAAAGGTGAGAGCCTCGTTCTGGCGCGCTGTTCTGGCCTTATTTTCGACCGACCTGTGTACGGAGCGGGCTGTTTATCTCACGTTGCTTTACATTGCGCAATTCACTTACAGTTACGGGTGAGCGCGGCCAGCGAAAGAACTGCGACGCATCCAAGGCTACTGGAGCGTCACAGAAGTGCGGAATGTAAAAAGAACCGGATAACGGATCGACGTGTTTTGTTGCAAGAATGATTGTACAGCTGGTGTGGCCGTGGCGGCGGCCGAAACGTGTTGACGAAGCCGCGGTGAACTGGCCGAAATCGATACGGCGCTGACCGCCAGTCCGTTGCCCCAAGGCCACCGAGTAGCGAGCGAAGAGTGATCGCCTTTCGACCAGTTACGCGTCATTCATTAGGCAACGCGCAAAATCTGACGTTTTCCTGAAAGGGAATCCGACATGAATAAAACATACAAGGTGTTGTACGACTTACGGGACTGCCAGTAGTGACCGGAAATTCAGCCGGTCGTGGTCCGAGAAATTGAATCACGAGTGTGGCAGAGTCAGGGGTCTCAACATCCCACCGCCTATCTGTTTTTTGGGGCCAACATTCAGCCATTTATTAGGACGAACCTCTCACTTACGAATGGGGATATATGGAAGGGGTCTTAACCGCAGTCGACACCATTTTAGGGGTCAACTTCCCACTTACATCCATGACCGTGTACACCACTTCAGTCATTGTACTTTTGTGCACCTACATTTTAGAATTTCAATATTTAAGTAACACCCGTTCTCAACGAAAGTTCAAACTCATAAACTACAAGGTTTGGGAAGGGTAACGCATTTTGTCTGTCCTGTATCGCCGAATGTTAGGTGTCGTGCCTAGCGATAATCCGTAGTAGTTTTTTTTTAATCTGCTCATAATCTCTCCGTATTTTTATTTTTTTAAACTATAACAATAGCTGAAAATATGACTATATAAATACATTTCGCCATACTTCGGACACATCTGTATTACCGGTACTTTAGAGAAGGTTTCGTTTTAGCTTCGCTGGTTAGTATGTAGTACATTTATAACATTCGTCTCCTGCAAGAATGCATATAAGAGATAAAGAGCTTCTGTAATAAATTAACATATTATTCATTTCAATAAGTCATCCACGTCCACCCGTTCCCATAATTGAGGCCTCTATATATTCCGTAACACAGCGTGTATTGAAAACACAGAAGTACCTGATCAAAATAGCCAGTTTCCAAACTTAAGGGCAAGAAAAGTCTCTAGATTAGAGTCATTTTTGGGGAGTGGGGAACGCAAGCGTGGACACCCGTAAACAGCTAGTCTGTAAAGGAAAGGAAATGATGATAACAGGTAGATAGACTGCATATTATTATTACATAGCTAAGAAATGGAAAAAAGTAATGACCTACTTGGCTAGTCTCCTGCATCTTTCAAATACCCCTAGACAGCCCAGACCATCAATTTCAACTATAGCTGTCTTCCCCCCCAAAAAAACTAATGATATATTTATTCTAAATTGCATTTCCACCATAAATCTTCGGTTGTCCCTCGTCCCTTTCCTTTGTGGAATTGTTCTTGGAAATAAAATGTTTTTAAGTCTGTCTTAGTTCGTACATGGAGAAAACATCTATTATGATTTGTATGCCGAGTATGACCTGCTTCGTGAAGCAGGAGTGAGGAAAGTATTGGTTGGTGGTGATACTAGTGTGTTTGTTTTATTATAAAACAAAATTAGTCTGGAGTTGCAGCGACGTCTTTGCAATGGCGGCCTGTTGACATTGACACCATTGAGTTAGTGTTGTGGTATCTGCGACATACAACTTTGTTCTATTTCTACCTTATGATTGAATTTTTTTTTATTACGGGTCCCATACAGCGCTAACATATTACAATTGTGGTCGAAGTCTACTTGATTCGGTAGTTTGAATATATCATATAGTTGAAAAAAACCATATGAATAATTCTTATGAATTCCCAAACAATTTAAACAACAACGCTTTCGAAAATAACATTATTACAAGGATTTTACTTTAAAAATAGTGTTTAAAATAAACTGTTTATATGGATGTTGCAAAACTTTTTATTTAGTATAGTCTACGATCAATACAAGTTTAGTGATTGAATCTGCTTATGCTTTGAGACGATCCTACACCTGCATTGCCCATAAAGAACACAAATAGAACGGCCGACAACTGCACCAAAACGGCGTATTTTAACCAAGCAAAGTTTCAGTAGGCTATAGCATAATTACAGTGGCACCATCTAGCGGGATGTTTGGAAGCTCATCGTGCATCACACCTGATCATACCGAGAGACGGCGTTACAAGGGTTAGACAGCTGGAGAGACCATCATATTTTTTATTATACTAGTACTGTGATGAACATTCCCCAAAACACATTTTATGCACCATATTATATTTGTAACAATCGATTACGTGTTGAAGTCAATTTACATTACAAACAGATCACTTCTTGACGTGCGGCAGGTCGTGTTTGCCACGCACACACTTTTGCTTGACTCCGGGCAAGTCCTGCATCTTTCCGCCGCGCACCAGCACGATGTGATGTTCCTGCAGACTGTGTCCCTCTCCCGGCACGTAGGCCGTCACTTCCCGGCCGCTACTCAGCCGTACCCGTACACACTTGCGGTTGGCAGAGTTCGGTTTCTTGGGCTTCTTGATCAGGACCTTCAGAACGACCCCCTTCATGAACGGCTTGCCGTCCATGGCGCGTGAACGAACGATCTTTCGCTTCGGCGGCCCGCTGCGGTGCATCTCCTCCAAAGTCGCCATCTGGCGGCGACACAGGAACCGGGTCAACGGTGACGCGGCAGTCTTAGTCAATAAGTCCGGGACAGGTGCACATTTCGATGCGACCGCGCCTGGAAATGCAGTGCATTTTAGGTTATACGATGCGCATCAGCATACTATTCGTTCTTTTGTGACTTAATCATTTGTTCTTTTATAATTCCATTCATTCCAAATGATGACATTTTTTATAAGTACACTGGACTATCAGAACTACCAACGTAAAGAACATCTGCTTAAAAGGAACAACTTTGAAAACCCTGTTCTGGTCTGCACTAATTTATGTACCCATGGATATAAGGAACACTGGCTATATGGAACAGTTTGACCAAATCTTATGTTGATAGTCCACTGTATATGCAAATTCTTCTATTTTTTCTACAACATTATGAAGCACAATGAATGATTATGTTAACAAATGTGACTGTATGGGAAATATGTAAGTAGAAGTTCATTATTTCTTGGTAGCACACACACCCCAAAACCCTCCAAAAACCTAGTAATTTAGGATGAGACACTGAAAAACACATTTGAACATGTACCATAATGCACAACATTGTTTTATTTTTGCCTTTATCATTAAAACACCTTCCACTAAGAACAAACTGAATGACATATCAAAACAATGTTTTGTAATATCAGTTTGAAACCTCTTAGTTTAGTTTCTGGGGAATGCAACCCTTGACTTCTAAATAGACAGACATGCTTTCTTTTGCTATCAATAAAAGAAAGGCACATTTCCTATGTGCTTCACTTGTTCTTTAGGAGAAATCTGACGACTTTACACCCCAATCTCTGACAGACCTGTTCACTCCAACAACAACTGAACTTCTATGGGATGATTTTAACTACGCTGCAGTCAACGCACAGCGGGTCTTTTTAGAGGATGTGTTCGGTGGGTACTGGTGGTGTTGGAACCTGGAGGGGCCGCGTTCACCACCAGACGTTCAATGGCCACTGCCTGGCCCCAAACTTTTCGCAAAACAGTATAGCTATGTCTTCTCGAAGCAAATAAAAACATTGAACTAGAATGCGTATTGTACTGTTTCATAGTGGAAACATTTACATATGGAGAACATTTGTGTAACTCAGCATAAGGTGAGTATATCATTTAAGTATGCTGTGTGCACAGATTTGCTTTCTGTGAGCCACCAAGCATAAATGTCATTGCCTGGTGCCCCCAAGAAAATTAGTTTGGTAAGAAATTCCTTATGGTATCTTCTCCAGTTCTGCCTACCATGGATGAGTCTTAGACTGCCGTGCTGGATTGTTAATCTGTGAAGACCCTCCGTCAACTGTCGCAATAATGCGGCCATTGCTGCACCAGCCGCTGAATAAAAAAAACAATATTCATAGTCAATAATGAAAATTACTCTAAGTTCTAACAATTAATTCTTTAACTTGAATTTAAGATGTATCTCTTTCATAACTTTTGATCTAGTTGACATAGAAACAAAATTGAAACTGTCCTATAAAGGTTTATTCAAGTTCTGTGCAAACGCCGCTATTTAAGAAGGGATCGAGGAAGAAGCCAGAGAATTACAGACCAGTGAGTTTAACATCAGTTGTATGTAAATTACTCGAAACATTAATTAGAGACCACATGGTGGAATTCCTTGCTAAACTTAAATTAATAAATACATCTCAACATGGATTCCTAAAAGCAAGGTCATGCCTAACCAATCTCTTATGTTTTTTGGAAGAAAAGTTGGTAGATGACGTGTCACCAGTGGATGTTGTCTACTTAAATGTTCCGAAAGCTTTCGATAAAGTGCCACATCAAAGATTGTTACTTAAACTAAAAGCCCATGGTATAGGTAATGATGTAATCAACTGGATAGAAAAGTGGCTTACACACAGAAGACAGAGAGTAATAGTAGATGGTGAGATTTCAAACTGGAAATCTGTTTTGAGTGGGGTACCACAGGGATCAGTATTAGGCCCTATACTGTTTTTAATATATATATATAAATGATTTGGAGGATGACATATCTAGCAAAGTACTCAAATTTGCAGATGACACAAAAGTATTCAGAAAGGTGACTAATGATACAGATAAACAAAGTTTACAGGATGATCTAGAAAAATTAATTAAATGGTCACAAAAATGGCAAATGTTATTAAATTTTGGGAAGTGTAAATGTATACACATAGGACATGGAAATATGGATGAGGAATATAAAATGGGGGATGCTGTAATAGGAAGAACCACACAAGAAAAGGATTTAGGAGTAACATTTAGTGCTGACATGAAAGTTTCAGAGCAATGTGGGATTGCTGTTTCGAAAGGAAATCAAATTCTAGGGCTAATGAGGAGAACTATCATGTATAAGGAGAAACATCTAATTGTACCCCTGTACAAAGCAATAGTTAGACCACATTTGGAATATTGTATTCAAGCATGGAGGCCATATCGTAAAAAAGACATAGACAAGCTAGAAAGAATACAACGAAGAGCAACTAAAATGATTCCAGAATTGAGAGACCTTAGTTACGAAAGTCGCTTATTATAATGTGTTTTGACAACACTAGAGACCAGGAGACTAAGAGGAGACCAAATAGAAGTGTTTAAAATAGTGAACGGTTATGAGGATGTTAGCCACCACAGACGTTTTATACAGCGTGCTAAACTGAATGGAAGACAGGTATGCTAGTTACAATCCCCAAGAAAGGCAACCTCAGTGTAAGAACTGCAGTGGGATCATGCTTCTATCAGTGCCCAGTAAAATTCTCAGCCGTATCATCCTGGATAGGATACAAGAAACAGTTGACAAGAAGCTAAGAAAGGAACAAGCTGACTTTAGAAAGGATAAATCCTGCACAGATCACATTGCTACACTCAGGATTATCGTTGAACAATGCATTGAATGGCAGAGCTCAATTTACATAAACTTTGTGGACTTCGAAAAAGCATTTGATAGTATAGATAGGACAGTTCTATGGAAGCTCCTGAGGCACTATGGTTTACCCACAAAATTTGTAACCCTAACAAAGAACATGTACGAAGGTTTCACTGGTCATGTCATCTTTAATGGACAAGTTTCAGAAGGCTTCCAGATTGGAACTGGAGTACGACAGGGCTGCTTGCTATCTCCACTGCTCTTTTTGATAGCCATAGACTGGACAATGAAAAGATCCACAGAACACCATCGTACTGGGATCCAGTGGAACTTGTTCTCACAACTAGAAGACTTGGATTTTGCAGATGATCTAGCACTACTCTCAGAAACCCATAAACACATGCAACAAAAAACAGAAAGGCTTCAAGAAAAAAGTAGCCAACTGGGTCTTAAGATCAATGTTGGAAAGACAAAGATGATGAAAGTCAACAGCAGATCCTCCGAACCCATCTCACTAGAAAGTGGTACTGTTGAGGAAATACAAGACTTCATCTACCTCGAGAGCAACATCAGTACAAATGGTGGAGCTGACAAAGATGTGGAGCTACGCATCAGTAAAGCTCGCCATGCCTTCAGAACCCTATGCCCTGTATGGCTCTCTTCCCAACTATCCATAAACACTAAGATCCGCATTTTCAACACCAACATTAAACCGGTTCTTCTATATGGCTGTGAAACGTGGAAAACTACTCAGTCTCTCAACAACAAACTCCAAGTCTTCATCAACAGTCACCTCCGATACATCCTTAAGGTATGGTGGCCTAACAAAATATCAAATAAAGAGCTCTGGAAGAAAACCAAACAGGAAGAAATAAGCACTACAATCAAGAAGAGAAAATGGAGCTGGATTGGCCACACACTCAGAAAAGATACAACCAAACAAGCACTGGACTATAATCCACAAGGAAAGACAAGGAAGGCCAAAAATCAACTGGAGACGCTCCACACTACAAGATCTTGATAAAGTGGGGGTCACCTGGCAAGAGGCCAAAGCTCTAGCCCAGAAGAGAGTGAGGTGGAGAAACATGGTTGACGCCCTATGCTCCTGAAGGGGCCAAGAGGATTAGGTAAAGTAAGTAAGTAAGTAAGTAAGTATGAGGATGTTGATAGGTATATGTTCTTCAAACTTAAAGAAGGCAGTAGAACCAGAGGACACAAAGCAGCATTAGTTAAGGAGCAGTGTAGGTTGGACATGAGAAAGTACTCTTTCTCACAGAGGGTGATAAATGAATGGAACAAACTGCCAAATGATTGTGTTAATGCTAGTAGTGTGAATATGTTTAAAAATAGAATTGACAGATATCTGATAAGGGCGGGCTACACATAGATGAGAAAATTGTTGGACTCTCGATAAGCCAATGGCTTCCTTGTCCACTTGCCATCTGGAACTTGTTGTTCGAGATGGCATTTTTGTACCTGAATGCGTTCCTTACATCATTCCGCATATGTTCCAGTAAAAAAAGTTCATATATTCTTTAAAAATATTGTGTTTTAGGCCACTTTTAATCAGTTTTACACATCAAAAACAGCGGAACCGATTGCAAGATAAACATGGCGCATGTGCGATTTGCGCATTAGTCACGCCTCGGTGCCATCAGAACCGCGAAGGCGATGTTTGTGTGTATTGGGCATACAATTACGCAACGTAAAAAAATTTAGAAAATAGGCTCCAAAAATGTTTCAAACGAAGAAATTCTAGAAAAAAAATTAAAACATTCTCCACAGTTTTTATATTAAACGCAACATTTGTAGAGCACATACAGTCACTTCTAACGTAATATTTCATATTTATTTAATTAAATATTTGATGTTGCAAATATTATTTGTATGAAAATTAATATAATTAAATTTAAAAGAATGCATGGATTAAATTATCTGTCGTTTGGTGAGCAAAGGTTATTGCTTTTGTAATTAAAACATACTGATGATATTGACTGTCATGTGCATCTTTAAAGGGACAATTCATTGTATGTCATTGTTAATATAATTAAATTTAAAAGAATGCAGGGGTTAAATTATCTGTCGTTTGGTGAACAAAGGTTTTTTTTTAAATTATGCTGATACTGCATGTCTACATGGTTTCCTTCTGATGGGGAGGGGTATTGTTGGGAGGGAGGGAGGGAGGGAGGGAGGGAGGGAGGTATTCTGTGTTGTCCGTTTTCACAGAAATATCCTGCGGAGAAATCGTGATTGTAGTACCGCCTTGCCAGTGATTAATGGGAAGAAGAAGATATAGCTCAGAAACAATTTTAATTGTTCATATTAAATAACATTAATTACTTTCTCATAATACATGTGAATTAAAAGCATCCTTTCATTGCGCATACACACATTCAGCAAAATATATAACGTTAATTAACATATTAATAATTAATTAATCAACGTGCTACACTATTGTAACTGCTAGTGCGATTTTGATGTGTAATAAATAAAACACAACAGTTTACAGTTATTTAGCTTTCTTAGAGGGATGGAGTCGTCATAGAGTATTCAGTATCCTTGCCACAATAATTACGTAAAAACATAAATGTATTATTATCATTATGGGACTACATAACTTTTCATTATCATTACAAGCCATCATCGTCAGTTTCATTATCATTACCATCAATGGCCTCCATGAACTCCATGAACCAGCTATTGTAAAAGTTTTTTATATTTATTTGAAGGAAAATCGCTAAGTAGCAATGGTGTTTTAAAGGTGTCTGCTGGTGTAACTCATACTGCTGCTTGGCAGAAATAAGGTAAATTGCTGTAGGAAATCCTTGTCCAAGCCTAAATAATAACACTATTTAGTAAGTATTTACGTCATGTGGCTTTCTTCCGCGCACCGAGGGCCTCGGTCCGAGGCAGTTGCACAAAAGAAATTGTGTGGCATTTGCACGAACTGCCATGATGGGCGCATAACCGTCGAATACACATTGAATGCTCAGGTTTGTGTATCCACTGGATGTGAGCTGTGAATGTGTTATCAGTCATTCGATCAAGAAATGTGTATTCAGACAAATCCAGTGATACTATAACTGCACAAAGACACAGCATATAAGACAAAAGGAATACATATGTGGTTTGGTTACTCACCAGTTTAGAATTATTGAAAAAACTAAATAAGTAATAAAATAAATAAATAAGTAAATTATTTAAATGAACATGTTAATGTAAAGAGATTATATTAAATTTATATAAATTGACTTAAATTTATATAAATTGACTTAATTAAATTAAAGTACTCCTTCAATCCCTCCTTAAAGTTGCGCATGCGCATGACATGCAATATCATCAGTATATTTTTTTTATTACAAAAACAATAACCTTTGTTCACCAAACGACAGATAATTAACCCATGCATTCTTTTAAATTTAGTTATGTTAACAATGACATGCAATGAGTTGTCCCTTTAAAGTTGCATATGCGCATGACATGCAATATCAACAGTATAATTTTTAATTACAAAAACAATAGTCTTTGTTCACCAAACGACAGATAATATGAATTCAATGAAATAAAATTTTATTATATTAACAATGAAATGCAATGAGATGTCCCCTTGTAGTTGCGCATGCACATAACATCTAATATCAACCAAATAATTTTTGAAAAAAAAACAATATTTGTAACATCAAATATTTAATTAAATAAAAGATGAAATATTACGTTACAAGTTAAGGGGGCAGCCGTGGCCTAGTGGTTAAGGTGTTGGACTCTAAATTCGAGGGTTGTGAGTTCAAGACCCACACTGGGCACGGTTCGTTTTCGAAGCTTAGGCAATTTCGTTTAAGCTACTTTGCCTCAGTCTACTCAGCTGCAAATGAGTACAAACACTGTTTGGAAGGTACCTGCGATGGACTAGTGTCCCGTCCAGGAGAGTCAGTATAACTGCACTCTAAGTTGCTTCGCACTACAGAAACCAGGTTTAAGCACTGGCCATATAAGCCTTCATGGCTTCCTAAGGCGAAATGCCTGGGATGACTTTTACCTTACAAGTGACTGTATGTGCTCTACAAATGTTGCGTTTAATATAAAAACTGGGGAGAATATTTGAATTTTTTTTAGATTTCTTTCGTTTGAAAAATTTTTTGAGCTTACTTTCTTTTTTTATCTTTTAATTTTTTTTACGATGCATAATTGTACGTGCGATACACACAAAGATAGCCTTCACGGTTCTGATGGCACCGAGGCGTGACTAATACGCAAATCGCACCATGTTTATCATGCAATTGGTTCTGCTGTTTTGATGTGTAAACCTGATTAAAAGTGGCCTGAAACACAATATTTTTAAAGAATATATGAAATTTTGTGTGTGGAATATATGCGGAATGATGTAAGGAACGTATTCAGGTACAAAAATGCTGTAAAAACCGACGGCATAAAACTCTAATAATTTAGGCCAGTTAAGTAAACGATTACCGAATTTTTTCAAGTACCTAGCCCTGGGCCTGGGCTACTTGAAGTTGAGCTTGGTCCGTCATTACAAATCAAGCGAACGGGGTCACACAGTTATTTCATGTTATGCTTACGGATCTAAAACAATCCACGATCTTTTAACGGTTTGTTTTAGTTGAAAAGTTTTGAAGAAAGTACAAGGGTGATAGAACCTATAAAAATGCCGAATCGCTGCGTGTTTCCATTAGTTCATGTATTATCGCCCAATGGACATGCTACATACCAAATTATATCCATTACGGAACGTTAATTTTGTCACGTTAAATCACACGTGTTGTTTGAGTCGTTTGTGGTATGTAGCGTCACGTAATGCAATTTCAACAAACCTCAAGTTTTATAATAAACGAACATTCACAATCTGACCACAAACTAGCAGGGACGTCCAAAGTGATAGCCTCGTTTTAGATAGGGAATTCCCCGGCTTGATCGGTCAAGGATTCCCCCATTTGGAGTTTGACCCGACACGCTGTTGACAAGACATATGGACACAAAACTGCGTTAAGTGACATGTTTTGAGACTGTTACTTACCCGATACCATCGTAAAATGGGAGACTCGTCGCATAGCCTCCTAAGGTTGGCGGCATTGCAAGTTGTTTCGGGCGGATCGGCAGGTAACTATTTCATCATGTTATTAGAAAGTATTAGTATTACTTATCATGACTACCATGCCATTTTCTAATTAATTAATAATGTAGACATCATATTTGAGAGTCCACCTCCCCCAATCCTACAGCCCACTTCCCCAAATCCTATATTCCATCTCCCCCCATGCGATCCTACATCCCACCTCCCCCAATCCCACCTCCCATCAACCCTACATCCCACTCCCCCCAGTCCTCTATCCCACCTCCCCCAATCATACAACCTATGCACCTCCCCCGAATCATACATCCCACCTCCCACCAATTTTTGAGATCCACTTCCCACTAGGGTTGTTTGATTTAAATAATTTGATCTAAATCATTTATTTAAATCATGATTTAAATCACTCCAAAAAAATCATTGATTTATGATTTTTTAATTTTTTTGACTTCCGTTTTTTTAATCGCTGATTTATATGAATTTAACACAAATAATTGTTTACAAGCATTGAGATCAACAAAGTTTGGTATGTTTTTTAATACAAAACACAAAGTGCGCACACTTGTGTAGCTGTATTGACACCAGATAGCCTGACAGTCAACTATTTTATGACATTGGGTATGTTTGAGCTATTCCCTTTCTGAATGCAGTGAAGCCACACAAACTTGTCTTCCAGAGGAAGTATCTTTTCAACACAGAAGCCCTGAGTTAAAGTCCACTTATAGCTTGTGCTAGTTGTTACCAATTCAGTATGTTGACTCAGCTGTTTAATACTGTACCAGTTTGTATTCTGGTTAGAGACTCTTAGAGTACACAGAGCCCTGGACAGGTGCTACTCCACCCTATAGGCAAACAATAATTAGCACTGCTACAGCCACAGACACACAGCATGCTTTCTTTTCCTTTCCAAGACAGATTATGCAACGACAGGGGGTGAGGCCTTGTCGACATTGTCTAATGTCTTTATATAAGCAAAAATCATGTACCCTCTGTTAAGACAAGAACCCAAATCGATTTGAATAGAACATGTTTGAAAGATTTTACAAATTGAAACATCTATATAAATATTTATATACCAGATGTAAAAAAATCCGATTTAAATAAAAACAATCCGATTTAAAAAAAACTAAAAATCATGATTTTTTCCAACCCTGCTTCCCACGCATATTTAGGGTCAACCTCCCATTTCCTGCCACCCAGTCAACATGCACAAGGTAAGTAGACACCACGAACACAAAACAAAATATATTTATATATGTGTTTATCATTTTGCAGCTCGATCTTACAATTGTTGTTGGGGTCAATTGGTATACATTCAGAACACTAAAATGCGTATATGTATACATTTAGCATGTAACCAGTAATTTCCGTATCATTCAGTCAACTAAGCACATTGCATTCTTGAGTTGAGTTGGTTGGTCTAAGGTATACCCTAGTACCTCTCTTATAAGACCACACCTCTGGAAACGTAACAGTGGCCTTATAAGAGGGGTGGCCTCTTGTGAGGGGGTTATCATGGGACTGCATTGTTTGTTGCATGACAAGGGGGTCTCTGGTGAGGGGGTGGCCTCTGGTGATAGGAGCCTTATAAGAGGGGACACTGTATTTTGTATTTATTGCAACTAAAATTTTTAGAGCATCATATATCCATTACCAGCTTGTTTATAGACTTGTACAGTCACTGTAGAAACACATAATCACAAGAATCCTAAATAAAAAATATAATAAATAAATATAGTATAATATTAAGAAAAAAACATACATATAAATAACTAAAATACACATTCACAGTTGGTGTCCTCATTCACAGTTGATGTATTCCTTGGTGGAAGTACACAAACTTTATAATATGAGTTTTTATAAGATTCTAGATGGCAAGCTTTAACAATAACAACCAAATGATTGGTTCGTTTCTGTTGTTTCAGGTTTTGTTGAGGTCTGTCTTATGCAACCGCTGGATGTTGTCAAGACGCGGTTACAACTACAGCAAGGGTCAAGTGGACCTGGTCACTATTCATCACTGACTGATGTCTTCAGGAAGATGTATAAGATAGAGGGGTAAGAATCTGACCTGACCTATAAATGTGAAGTTTTTGTGTAAATTTTATTAAAGTGCAATTTTTAGCAGCCATGACAATAGCAGTGCTCAGCAAATAATGGAACCACGAGAAAGTGCATATGCTTTTCATTGCAAATTAGCATAATGATCAGTGATCAGTTTTTTGCAATAAAAATATTGTTTTGCAATGCTATTATTGACTCATTTATTGACACAGTGAGTTGCATTTTTGTGGCCTATTTGTCGCTTATTAAATCATTTTGAAGGAAATTCTACAAACTAGTATAACTTATTAACAAAACCCCTATTAGTAATAACATTGTGAACCAAATCGGTGACACTTTCATTCTTTAATAATTCACCCAATGTTCACCACCTGGCGCCACTGTGTCATGATTAACAGTTCTCTGACAACCGAACCATGTTCCGATGATTGTAATTTCACAACTACACTTCTTTACCTTCTCTAGCAAAAACTAACACTTTTGTTGTCAGATATTGATGACATTCAGATTGAACAAATTTCTGTGTTATTTCCCAAGTTATAATACTGTTCTTTTAATAGGCCGCTGTCGTTCTACAAAGGGATCCTTCCTCCTATAATGTCTGATACGCCGAAACGTGCAATCAAATTCTTCACATTTGAGCAGTTCAAGAAGTTCTTTTCTTATGGCTCTGCATCTCCAACACCGTTCGTATGTATGATCCATGCATGTAACTATATATTTTAAGTCAACACTCACTCATTTGATCACTCGCTCACATGCTCACTCACTCACTCACTCGCTTACATGCTCACTCACTCACTCACTCACTCGCTTACATGCTCACTCACTCACTCATTTGATCACTCGCTCACATGCTCACTCACTCACTCACTCGCTTACATGCTCACTCACTCACTCACTCGCTTACATGCTCACTCACTCACTCATTTGATCACTCGCTCACATGCTCACTCACTCACTCATTCGCTCACATGCTCACTCACTCATTTACTCACTCACATGCTCACCAGGGCTGCGGTGAATTAAAAAATGAATTGGAATTATTTAATTCAATTGAATTCCTGAATTTGAATTGAAAGATTTTCACCAAGCGGAATTTGAATTGAAAGAATTTGAGTAAGTTGGATTGGAACTGGAATTGAAAGAAAATTAATTGAACCTCATTTTCTTGTGCTGGTGCGATCTGGTTTTATTTCCAAAGTGGTCCTCAATCCAACCCTAGAATTATATATGAACGCAAAGTCTTTGTAGCAGCTAAACATACATTTGTACACCATTTGAAGATCTGAGATGAGAATATCTGCCCAATTTTGAACAAAGGGTCTGCATAGCAATGTTACCATGTGGCAATTGGAGAAAAAGAACCCAGAAGTTCTGCTCAAATCAAACTATGGTGGGGTGTTATGAGCTTACTTCAATGAATTCAATACAGTTTGCAGCTCCTGCTCTGACATAACATTTGTTGTCTGCCTGCACATATATGAAACCATGCCCTTTGTGTGTGCTAGGAATGTGTGAAGCCATAGCCACCCCAATGGGGCATCCCAACAATTAGTAATTGGCTTGCTATTCCTGCATTATTTCACTGAGCAGGTATTTCTGAAACCCTAAAATGATCAGCCTACTGGTCTTTTCATGTTGTTTGAATAACAGCTCAGCCATAGTCTTTACATGGTTTACAATTACTAGCAGTTGGAATAACATGCAAACAAACCTGATATGTTGTAAGTTTGCAGCAATAGATGTAATATATATAGAAAGGTAATACACTATTATCTATTACTTTAGAATCTATTACTATTATTTTTGAAAACGGTTCCTCTATTACTGTTACAGAAAAAAAAACGTCTTACAATTGCATATTACTATTATCCCATGCATTTGTACTGGAAAAACTCCCATAGAATTAATTTGGAATTGACTTGGAATTAAATGGGAATTGAATTTGAATTGAAAGATTTGAGCTGGAATTTGAATTGAAAAAAATTAACTGAAGAAAAAATTTAATTGGAATTGATTAAATTTAATTTAAAGGAATTTGAATTGGAATTGATTAAATAGAATTGACCCCAGCTCTGATGCTCACACACTCACTCAGTCACTCACTCACCCACTCATTCACTCACCAACGCATACACTTGTTTGATATAATTATAATATAATTTATTTAAAATGTATCTGTAAATAATTAATATGAATTAATATAGTAAAATAACAAAATCATTTTAAACAATTGTAACTGACATTAGAGAACAACATTTTAAAATGAAATTATATTATTATTTTCAATGTATTACTTACAAACTATTGCTGTCAAGGGGGAATAAAAGTCATGGTTTTGGGCCTGTGCACCTATAAGGGTTACTAAAACAACCATTTGCAACAACAATTAAGAAAATAACGCCGGTTGTTTACTAGGAAAGTAAAAGAAATCTCCCACCTTTAGAACACATTCTGAATAAACCACTGGCATGATATGCTTGATATTAGTTGCACATGGTTGGTTTTTATTATCTATTTTAGGTGCATAGCCCCAAAACCATGACTTCTGTTTCACTTTAATATTAACTGTTGAGTAAATAACACGTTTTTTCTTACCTGGGTTTGATGCTGGTTCTCCTGTTTAGGGTCTGACGCTGGCCGGCCTCTGCTCGGGTGTATTGGAAGGGTTCATAATCAATCCATTCGAAGTTGTAAAAATTCGACTGCAGGCTGATAGACACACGTATACGGAGGTAAGTGAAGTATAGAAGCACAACCCTGTTGTGTCATAAAAATGCTGCAGTTTAGACAATTTCTATATAATGAGACATCCCACTTTTAATGATAAGTATGACTGACAAACATATCCAGTTTGTAATTTTGTTTATGGTCATCTCTATCAAAGTTTGTTTGTTTGCTAACTGTTAACACAATTCCAAAGTTAATCTATCTTAATTGTGAAATTGTTGTGAACTAAAATACTGAAATGTGGTTTGAAATGAAACTTGTTCGAAACTTACATGCATAACTAATATAGCAGGAACTACGCTGTCGTCGTGTCGCTGATACGTGTGTTTATTTGTCAATGATTATGTTATTTCTGCAGCAAAAGTCAACATTTGCGACAGCCCGAGAAGTCATAAAGGAGGGTGGGTTTGGAGACCGCGGCTTAAACAAAGCATTGACCTCGACCTTGTTGCGTCACGGCATATTCAACATGGTCTACTTCAGTTTCTACCACAATGTCAAGGATATCATGCCGCAGTCAGAGGTAAGTGGATTGTCTGATTCTTATGATGACTTCCTTTAGGCAACTGGATTTGATAGAATGAAGAGACCTAGCCTTGTTGCAGGTTTGTTTGTCTTAAATTAAGACAAAACGACTAAATTCTACCTCGGTGGAACAAATTCTTTTTGTGTCTTT
>OY759262.1:54804989-54944989 GCA_963662155.1 Lamellibrachia columna
CATGTTAATTTTTACTGTCTTTATTTTTGCATGTTTTTTTCCTCAGTATGGTGGTCACGTGGTACGTACGCATACAGAAGATGCGCGGGAGCGCACGGTAGCTCAACAAATCGATAAAGCTGACACGGTGAACCGATCAACAGCAAGCCTACTACACCTACGTTCACTGGTCGATTAAGGATGTATTTTAGTAATTAATCTTCCAGGTGACACTTCTACACATCTTAGTGATTAGTGTCTTGCCTTATGACAAAAACAGTCTTGTCACAAACTATAATTAAACATGCTTAATTATTCTCACAAAACAAATGCGTGCAAAGATGCAACACCTTTTGGTAGTGAACTAAAGTGCCAGAGATATTTTCATTGGCTCTTGACATGGCATGTTATGCAAATTCTCATTGGGCATATCAAAACAACAAATCATGGGTCAAATAAGAAGGATAATTTGAACTTCATTGGCCCTATGAGGTTTTGCTAGCTGAGTTGAACCCAAGAGTTGAACCCAAAGTATTTGAAAACTTAAATACTTCTAATGTGTATTTGAATGCAAATACGGTTACTAATTCAATATGATCAAACACAAATACTATTTTGAAAATGAGTAAATAACGTATGATTTTTGAAATGCCTATTTCAATGCGAATATTAAAATAGTCCATGAATGTAGTTTGCAAACGTTTTTATTTAGTAATAACACATGTTTCCGTTACTAGATTTAATAAAATTGATGCATTTTAATTTAATTAAATCTTAGACAATTGCATTTAAATGCAATCATGTAAGGGTATACTTGCATTTGTATCATTTCAAACGTTTGCATTGCATTTAAATGCGTTGACTCACATTTGAACACAAGCATGCATGCAGTATATAATGACAATCGATTATAATGATGGTAACATATAGGGTCATATTATATAATAAAAGGGTCAAAGGTCATGCCATATTACGCATCTAATGCGCCGCCAATTATGCATCTATAGCTCCGTCAAACCGCAACCAATTAATTTGCCGAAGCGTCCAAGAATTTCGCCGACGAAGTGGTAACGCTGCCGAAGCGACCAATGTTATATCGCCGAAGCTACCAACTGATTCGCCGAAGCGGCCCGGAAGGACAAGTGCCTTGTGTCTATAGGCACGCACTGTTGGTTTTTTACTACTGCTAGGTGGGATACTGACATTTGTCTGCAAATAATTTAGTGAAATTTGGCCTATGAAATTCCTGCACCCGGTCGAAAGCCCCATAAATCCGCCTCTGCTGCGCGTTAACTCATCAAACAAGTTAAAAAACTTGCGTAGACATCTGTATTCTTTTTCTACAGACTACGCCAAAGCTGGCGCCATTGGTGCGTCAGTTAGTTCTTCCAACAGTTAGTGTCACCACAGAAGATACAATCATGAAAAGAATATCAGACTTCCCAGGGGCACCTCAACCTAAGCGCCCTACTCCTACGGCCCGTCCGGGAGCAGGTGTCACTGGTCCTTGTTCTGCTTTGCCAGTGGATATCGAGCGTTTGAACAGTTTGGACAATGCCTGGACTCCTCCACATGAGTCTGTGTGGCCGTACACTGAACGCAAACTGAGGAGGACATATCTGGGCAGGCAACACATTTCCGGGACGTGTGGTGTACTTGCTTACTTTGCAAGGCGTGCGTCCTGTTTGGACGAAGCTGGCGGGGTGAAGCTGGATACTTTGCAAGGCGTGCGTCCTGTTTGCTCGAAGCTGGCGGGGTGAAGCTGGATACTTTGCAAGGCGTGCGTCCTGTTTGCACGAAGCTGGCGGGGTGAAGCTGGATACTTTGCAAGGCGTGCGTCCTGTTTGCACGAAGCTGGCGGGGTGAAGCTGGATACTTTGCAAGGCGTGCGTCCTGTTTGCACGAAGCTGGCGGGGTGAAGCTGGATACTTTGCAAGGCGTGCGTCCTGTTTGCTCGAAGCTGGCGGGGTGAAGCTGGATACTTTGCAAGGCGTGCGTCCTGTTTGCTCGAAGCTGGCGGGGTGAAGCTGGATACTTTGCAAGGCGTGCGTCCTGTTTGCACGAAGCTGGCGGGGTGAAGCTGGCGGGGTGAAGCTGGATACTGTCAAGTCGCCTTTGCAGAAGTATGCACACCTGACTAGGCGAGACGACCCATCTGGTCAACGCTTTTCACGAATATTACGAAAACATTATAACGCATATGGTCAGGTCCAGAAGGACATCGCAGAAGCTCTCGATCAAAAACGGCTCTGGCAAGTGCGTTTGACATCATCGACCATGACGTAATTCTCACGTTTTCGACATTTATTTTGTATAACGGCTGACGCCCCGAGAGGACTAAATGCGTGTTAATCAGCACAATATTTAACGTCTATCGCTATTACAGTTATCTGCTACGATTAAAACACGCCCATGCTATCCACTAAAATGCTTTTGTCGTTTTGTGAGGGCCACGAGCACAGATCTCTTTATAAAGATCAGTAGCCACGACGACACAATAGCTTGTGACGGCATAATTGTCAGATCTATTACGTGATTGTTTGTCTACCAATTTTTTTTACATTTTTGGCCCAAACATTTGTCTTTGAAACAAAAACAAAAGGCAGTTATTTCAGCGAGGACAGTATGTGGCAAAGCAGATGCATGCCGCTCTAGCAATGTAACGACATATGTAAACATGGTTGCTCATAATTAGGATTGTGACGTCATGCAAGGCTCCCTGACAATAACGCGTCACTCGTTACGTCGCCTGCGCGAGCGTAGTATAGCAGTTACGCGCTTGGCAATCGGACGTGACTTGAAGCTTGAAGTGGCGGTTACCATGCACCATGGGCACAGTGCAGACGCCATCAGTGATGGGAAAAGCCAAACACAGACCCTACGCCTTGGCTACATTGCAAATGATATCTGGCGGATGTGCAGGTAGTATTTCATCAAATTGATTGATAAAGTTTTATACACTAAAAGGAAATATGTCTACACATTGGATCAATGTTTTTTTCTAGAGATCCCTCCATTTTTTAGCATGATGCTTCCCTAGTCCAGCATGATGCCACGGTGTCGTATGATATAGGTGTATTTTATTGTAATAATCTCATATAGTGTACTTTTCCCAGGAGTCACTGTGTGCTTGGCCATCTTGGAAATAAGCCACAATGGCTTTTTGGGTTATCCAAGGCGGAGGCGTTCATTAAACTCAAGTAACACTGTCGTTTTATCTGTCATGTGTTATATTGTTCATAAAATTGACTGTAACGATGTGTTAATCCGAATAAAAAAAATCAATTTGAACAATAATTGATAGGGTACAACCGGCCAAGGAATGTTGAACAGTTTAACTGTGGTTGCTTGAGGATTTGTCGAGGTCTGCGTGACGCAACCACTGGACGTTGTCCAGTCCCGACTACAATTACAGAGAGGGACGAGTAGACCTGGTCACTACGCTACGCTAACCGATGTCTTCAAGAAAATGTACAAGATTGAGGGGTGAGAGAATGCTACGTATTTTTGTATTTTTATCATGTTGATGTCATATTACTAAAAAAAAATAGATTATATGAAACAAACACACAATACAATAATATAACAATATTTAACTACATTTAACCAAATTTGACAAAATTTAATAATAATGCTATGAAAAGCAACATGATGATGATGACAAGCGGACAACGAAGGCATTGACTTTCACAAAGTCCAACAATTTGTCAGATATGTGTGGTGCGTCTTTGGCAGATACCTGTCGATTCTGTCTTCATATACCTGTCGATTCTGTCTTCATATACCTGGCAATTCTGTCTTCATATACCTGTCAATTCTGTCTTCATATACCTGTCGATTCTGTCTTCATATACCTGTCGATTCTGTCTTCACATACCTGTCGATTCTGTCTTCATATACCTGTCGATTCTGTCTTCATATACCTGGCAATTCTGTCTTCATATACCTATCAATTCTGTCTTCATATACCTGTCGATTCTGTCTTCATATACCTGTCGATTCTGTCTTCATATACCTGTCGATTCTGTCTTCATATACCTGTCGATTCTGTCTTCATATACCTGTCGATTCTGCGTTTTCACACCAAGGCGTGTGAAAACAGTTTTGGTTATCTTCATATACCTGTCAATTCTGTGTTTTCACACCAAGGTGTGTGAAAACAGTTTTGGTTTATCACAGGAAGCTTAGATACTTTTCAGAGCCTCGATGTTTGCTCGACGGAGGCTTCGAGACCTTAACAGTCCCTTCGACAGAGTTTGACTGGTCCGCTCTCCAGTGTCATGTGACCATGTTGGTGGTTATCACATGGTTATCACATGGCAGCAGTTCCAGGGATATCGCGGAAGATCGTAACCCCCATCTCCGTTGACACCTGGGCGTTTCTCCTTTATTCAACCGCTTCACTGATCGTTCTGTGCGAGGGGAGATAACATGACGATAACCTGTCACCAGTTTTTGAAGACGAATGACTTCACCTGACCGAAAGTGTATCGATTTAATATGCAGATGTTTTATTTTCTGTGATTAAAAAATATGCTTACGTTATTTACCAACAGTTTCTCTTCTATTTCTAAGGCCGTTATCATTCTACAAAGGAATCGCCTCTCGTCTTATGTCCGACACACCAAAGCAGTCTATCAAATTCTTTACATTTGAACAGTTCAAGATATTTTTTTCGGTTGGTGATAAATCTCCAACGCCGCTTGTAAGTAATCTTACAATGTTTAACTATATTTAAAAATATAGATTTAAGAGAAAAACAAATCTAAACGTCACATTTATATTGTTGGCTAAATACGCATAACACTGAATAAATATATTTGTAATTAGATAGGTCGTGATTAATGGTAACTGATTATAATAACATTCTTGTGCATTACAATATTTGCGCCTTTAGCATTTTGATTATTACTTATTATGTCTTGACTTGATAATACAATATTTCCTATTTAGGGTATGACGTTATCAGGGTTATCATCTGTTTAGGGTCTGACGTTATCAGGGTTATCGTCTGTTTAGGGTCTGACGTTATCAGGGTTATCATCTGTTTAGGGTCTGACGTTATCAGGGTTATCATCTGGTATTCTGGAGGGTTTGATCAGCAATCCATTTGAAATGGTCAACGTTCAAAGTCATGCCGATAGACAACAACTCAAGCAGGTAAGAGTATTCATATAAAGTGCATATAAATATTATATACTACTCAATGTTGATATTGCCGCCCTGCATGAGGCAAGACTTGCTTCCAGTGGATCTCTGTGGGAACAGGAGCATGCGTTCTTCTGTCAGGAGTGGCATCCCTAGGAACTAGGCCAGCACGGAGTGGGCTTTGCAGTGACAGACTCCTACTTGCTGGCTCAGATGGCTCAGAAAGTATCCCCGGCCTACGCCTCTTTATTAGCAGTAGACTTGACTATTGTAATTCCCTTTATCATAATATTGCTCTCAAGGACATCTTGAAACTTCAACGTGTGCAAAATTGCTTGGCCAGGGTAGTTACCCGGTCTCCTTGTTTCTCTCACTCAGCACCACTTCTTAAATCATTGCATTGCCATTGGCCATAGATATCGCATTATTTTTTATTAAGATCTGTACAGTTACCTATAAAGCACTTTCATCCAAGCAACCAGTATATTTACATTCACTCCTTACTCCTGCAAGATAGCCCATACAGCTTCGATCATCTAATTCTAGTTTTTGTTCCCAGCGTTAAGACAAACGTCGGAACAAGAGCTTTTTCAGTTGCTGCACCGACTCTGTGGAATTCACTCCCTGTTAACGTTAAGTCTGTAGGAAACACAACAACATTTCTCCGTAAACTAAAGACCCACCTGTTTAAACTCGCTTATCCCCTATAGCTTCACATCGTACCAATCCAACTGGGACTGCTTATCGATTAGGAACTGCTTAACCCCATTTGTTTTGGTGCGCTGCCGAGCTTGGGTCTCCCGATGATTTTAGCGCAATAGAAGTATTATATATATATATATATATATATATATATATATATATATATATATATATATATATATATTATTATTATTATGTATGCACACGGCGAGCATCCTCGGTATGTTTGTCGCGCGGATCTAGCCTCTGCCTCAAACAGGACTGCGCTTCAAAGGCGTATGACGTCTACTCAGATCAGCTTTGAGACTTTGGAATCTGTGGCAGCAGATCATGATAAATTTAACAAGATTTAACAATCCAATTCTTTTTGCCACCCCAAATAACAAGTTTCAAATGGCAAGTGGACAAGGAAGCCATTGGCTTATTGAGAGTCCAACAATTTTCTCATCTATGTGTAGCCCGCCCTTATCAGATATATGTCAATTCTATTTTTAAACATATTCACACTACTAGCATTAACACAATCATCAGTTTGTTCCATTCGTTTATCACCCTCTGTGAGAAAGAGTACTTTATCATGTCCAACCTACACTGCTCCTTAACTAATGCTGCTTTGTGTCCTCTGGTTCTACTGCCTTCTTTAAGTTTGAAGAACATATTCCTATCAACATCCTCATAACCGTTCACTATTTTAAACACTTCTATTTGGTCTCCTCTTAGTCTCCTGGTCTCTAGTGTTGCTAATACAGCCCACTTGGTTCGTCTAGTGTTGGACATGGTGTGCTCTACGCAGTTTCACAACTTTGATAGTCTTTAATCAATGATGTGTAGTTTGTTATCCGTGAAACTAATTTGTCACGTTGATGTTACCTCTAATGTGCTTCTCCTTTCGAATGATCACCTTTCGCAGCACGTGTCATCGTTTGTGACGGCGAAGAGAATGTTCAAGACAGGTGGATTCGGAAGCAGCAGCATCAACTGTGCGTTGACCTCCTCTTTGTTACGTCACGGCATATTCAACATGGTCTACTTCGGATTTTACCACAATGTCAAAAACATGAACTCGATTAAGTCGGAAGTGAGTTGGTTATTTCTTTTAAGTGGCTTATTCTATGGACTGTAGTGGATTTACATGACTTACTTGTGTTTGTTATTTTTAATTTGGGCTTAATGTTTCTCAGTTGAGTTGGTTTTATTTTTGATATGTACTCATTTGGTAAGAACTAAAGTTCGAAAAAAAAATATTAAAACTAGAGGAAACGAAGTAATATTCATAAAAGAACAATGTATGTTGCGCATCAGAAAGTATTTATTTTCATAGAAGACAATAAATTAATTAAAAAAATTATGTACCGATTTTATAAATGCAAGTAGTATAAATTAATACGTCAAAAGGAGAATTGGCAACTTATATTTTCTAGCATGCGACGTTTGACTTCCTGCGACGGTTCGCAATCGGTTTCGCTGCCGGAGTTCTTGGGTCCATTTTGAACAACCCTTTTGACGTTGCGAAGGTCCGGATACAATGTCAGCTGCCTGTGGCGGGGCAAGTGAAGTACAACGGGTGTTTCCGCACCATCAGGATGATGTACACGGAGGAAGGGTATGTACACAGAGGAAGGGTATGTACACGGAGGAAGGGTATGGATGTTGTCCATTTCTGTTGGTGTCAGTTGATTTATACTATGACAAAAAATAATAAGTTTGAAGACGAAGGACAAATGTAAAGATTAACAATACCAAGCCTTGACGGAGATCAATTGCTCATGCGCTGGCGTTATCGAGGTAGATTAATTATGTGCCCTAACCATTGAATTTTCACTACGGGAGGCAACGTTTTGAAAGGGCAGTTCCAGTGGTCAAAAAGCATAATTTCATAATACAGTGCAATTGACTTGTTGCTTCTATTCAATGTAATAATACATAAAGTTTACAGTTGTGGGTCATGTTGTTTATCAAACCACATATTTGCATATTCAATGACGTACATATGCATAGTTCAATATGTCAATCAATTAATTAATCAATTAATCAATCAATCAACCAATCAATCAATCAAGTTTATTCTAAAAATATATGTTATACGAGAATCATTACAATGTTACATTTTATTATAAAATGAGCTGGTAGGAGAAAGGTGAATGAGCTGGTAGGAGAACATTGAATGAGCTGGTAGGAGAACAGTGAATGAGCTGGTAGGAGAACAGTGAATGAGCTGGCAGGAGAACAATGAATGAGCTGGTAGGAGAACAGTGAATGAGCTGGTAGGAGAAAGGTGAATGAGCTGGTAGGAGAACAGTGAATGAGCTGGCAGGAGAACAGTGAATGAGCTGGTAGGAGAAAGGTGAATGAGCTTGTAGGAGAACAATGAATGAGCTGGTAGGAGAACAGTGAATGAGCTGGTAGGAGAACAATGAATGAGCTGGTAGGAGAACAGTGAATGAGCTGGTAGGAGAACAGTGGATGAGCTGGTAGGAGAACAGTGAATGAGCTGGTAGGAGAACGGTGAATGAGCTGGTAGGAGAACAGTGAATGAGCTGGTAGGAGAACAATGAATGAGCTGGTAGGAGAACAGTGAATGAGCTGGTAGGAGAACGGTGAATGAGCTGGTAGGAGAAAGGTGAATGAGCTAGTAGGAGAACATTGAATGAGCTGGTAGGAGAACAATGAATGAGCTGGTAGGAGAACAGTGAATGAGCTGGTAGGAGAACAGTGAATGAACTGGTAGGAGAACGGTGAATGAGCTGGTAGGAGAACATTGAATGAGCTGGTAGAAGAACATGAATGAGCTGGTAGGAGAACAGTGAATGAGCTGGTAGGAGAACAATGAATGAGCTGGTAGGAGAACAGTGAATGAGCTGGTAGGAGAACAGTGAATGAGTTGGTAGGAGAACGGTGAATGAGCTGGTAGGAGAACATTGAATGAGCTGGTAGGAGAACATGAATGAGCTGGTAGGAGAACAGTGAATGAGCTGGTAGGAGAACGGTGAATGAGCTGGTATGAGAACGGTGAATGAGCTGGTAGAAAAACGGTGAAGAATGAGCTGGTAGGAGAACAGTGAATGAGCTGGTAGGAGAACAGTGAATGAGCTGGTAGGAGAACAGTTAATGAGCTGGTAGGAGAACGGCGAATGAGCTGGTAGGAGAACGGCGAATGAGCTGATAGGAGAACGACGAATGAGCTGGTAGGAGAACGGTGAATGAGCTGGTAGGAGAACGGTGAATGAACTGGTAGGAGAACGGTGAATGAACTGGTAGGAGAACAGTGAATGAGCTGGTAGGAGAACAGTGAATGAGCTGGTAGGAGAACAGTGAATGAGCTGGTAGGAGAACAGAGAATGAGCTGGTAGGAGAACAGTGAATGAGCTGGTAGGAGAACGGTGAATGAACTGGTAGGAGAACAGTGAATTAGCTGGTAGGAGAACAGTGGATGAGCTGGTAGGAGAACAGTGAATGAGCTGGTAGGAGAACAGTGAATGAGCTGGTAGGAGAACATTGAATGTTAAACGCGGCGATAGAAGGCGTGTCTTATGGTTGTCAGAAAATGTTCACATATTAGTTGTGGTGCGGAGGAACTTCTTAACATATAGACAGGAAATGGTGCTTACCTGCGAGTTCTGCGTCCAATATACCGTATGGACAATATTGTAACACTTATTTTACATAATTTACATAATTAAATATGTTATATATTGTATATGATGACCACGTCTATGTATAATGATTGGAAATATGTGGTCACCTCGACAGCACCAAGTAATGTGTCTGTGCTGGGGTTTCTTTCATTGACAGGTTCCGTTCACTTTATAGAGGTTTCTTGCCAAAGGTCCTGATACTTGGCCCGGGTGAGTGCTATTGTGATGACACAGCGTTGTCACAATGTCTTTACTTTCACTTTCTGTTTCTGTTTTAGATAGTCGTCTTGTGCGTAATGCTACATATTGATACAATGACTACTATGATGTCGTGATTCTCTTTAATATATAATATATTATATATATATATTATGGTGTTAGTTTCTGCTACTATGAATGGGTGTCATTAATATAACGGCATTGGGTAACGTAGTAGTTATCAAACTAATGTCTAAGATAATACTGACGAGGTCTTTGAAATATATTAATGAGGTACAATACAGTATACCAAGACTTGGAACCAACACAAGTTACTAGCTTTGACGTTTCGCCTGTTTAGTACGAATGATGCCAATCATGAATGTCCACGGCGTAGTGTGTGCGTACGTTTTCTTCATTTTGAAAAGGTTCTGCCATCATGATGGTCACCTACGAATCTGTCTACGAAAGGCTGCAGACGTGGTTCTAGCTGTATATGGCCATCTTGACCAGCAGCGACACTGACCAACGGTAGCTAGCGGTCAAGCGTTCACTAGAAAGCGATGTTCGAAATGATAGTGGGACTGACAGTATTGAGTGTCCATGCTTTACAAAAGTATATGCTTACATATATAGCCCGAGTGCGGTTTGATATTACAAAGGAATTAACATTTATTAAGATATTAGTTGACGTTTCGTTCTGTAGTCGTGACAAGTAGTCGAAGTTACTGAACGAAACGTGATAACCAAAACGTTTACTTTATGTGATGTCACAGCCAATATTTGCTTATATAACCACATCGATTATCAATGCAGCCAGATTATATGAAATTATTCTAAATATACCAGCATACCTGCAGGTTACGTATAATATTTGTTGAAATGTATAATGTTGATAGCCGCGATGTAACGTGTGTGCTGGTCTCAATCATAGTTACATTAAAACGATGACCACATCTAAGTCACTGTCCAACCGAATAATAACGATATAGCACTTACAAGAACACAAACATCACATCTACATCACATCTACATCACATCTACATCACATCTACATCACATCTACATCACATCTACATCACATCTACATCACATCTACATCACATCTACATCACATCTACATCAAATCTACATCACATCTACATCACATCTACATCACATCTACATCACATCTACATCACATCTACATCACATCTACATCACATCTACATCACATCTACATCACATCTACATCACATCTACATCACATCTACATCACATCTACATCACATCTACATCACATCTACATCACATCTACATCACATCTACATCACATCTACATCACATCTACATCACATCTACATCACATCTACATCATATCTACATCACATCTACATCACATCTACACGGTTGTACCGTTGTCTATGTTGGTTCCTTTATTGGCTAAGCCGCCGTCGCTCTCCACTCAAACGGTCTCCATGGTATATCCGGTGAAACAAAGTGAGTGCATCTGCCTGTCTACTTTTGGCTTGTGGTTGAATGATTCCCGTTCAGAGGAGCCGCATGCACTGCGGTGATTGAATTTGATACTTTCATCTGAATAGCAGCAAGTCTATGGGTGTTTCAGAGGCTTAACAGAAGAGACATATTCTACCATGGATTACACCACTGGATTGGGTTCTAGTAAGGTGACACTTGAAAACCAAGCCGCATTCCTGCATTTTTGGGACATTGTACTACACCATACATTACGTGCACCAACATACATACTTAGAGAATGATATTTTTGGGACATTGTACTACACCATACATTACGTGCACCAACATACATACTTAAAGAATGATATTTTTGGGACATTGTACTACACCATACATTACGTGCACCAACATACATACTTAGAGAATGATATTTTTGGGACATTGTACTACACCATACATTACGTGCACCAACATACATACTTAGAGAATGATATTTTTGGGACATTGTACTACACCATACATTACGTGCACCAACATACATACTTAGAGAATGATATTACATTTAACTACTTGCACTTTCCCCAAGTGTAAATATTAAGTGATTGCCTATATGACAAGATGCACTATTTTGTGAGTGTCGCTCTGCGAAGACACGGTGCTCTAATTACAAAACTACTGTTATTACGAATTACCTCTACTGTGTAGAACATAAACTTTGCCTCACATGTTTTGTGTTGTGTTGACTGACAGATATTTATTCCGTTACACACAAGGAGTACAAACGTTTTTCGATGAATGACGAGTTATTCCATTCTAGGTAGTAGCTACACTCACGAACTCATGCACAGATGATTAGAACATTAAACTTGTCACGATCAGCATTTTTGTGGAGGCTGTGGCCATGAACCTGTGGCGATGTGGCAAAAACGTTGTAGTCGACGGTATTACACAATAGTGGTGTGATTTTTGAGACACGAACACACCAACAGTCTTATATTACTGATCAAGCTATGAACTCTGACACAAGTTTTTGAGACACGAACACACCAACAGTCTTATATTACTGATCAAGCTATGAACTCTGACACAAGTTTTTGAGACACGAACACACCAACAGTCTTATATTACTGACCAAGCGATTTATTATATCACACATTCTCTGACACAAGTTTTCTAACAATTTGAGTTGTATGATGTACCATCTAGTCAACTGCACACATCTACTGAACTAAAACAATGCTCATTCTACAACTCAAAGTTTATACCCACGAATTCACCTTCATGTTACGTCACTGCACTTATCGCGGCGTGGCGACCTCTTGTGGTGGACGTTGAACACTCCTGGTTACATTAACACATTAGCACATAAAACGACAATGCTCACAACATATTTCTTTTGTGAATGTTTCTGATGAGATTATCTTCCAAGAGGTGCGTCCAAGGTCACCGGAGGATCCCTCGTGTTACTTATGTTGCCGGGAAATGAATGGACATACGAGTGTGAAATCGTGGGCTTGTTGTGTGTGAAGCTCTGTTCACAAACGGAACACATACGAGTGTGAAATCGTGGACTTGTTGTGTGTGGAGCTCTGTTCACAAACGGAACACGTGTCAGTGGGCAACTTTACATCGCGAGTTGTGATTGCAGCAACACTGAACAAATAAGTTCGACTCGGGCAGTTTCTCCGACAGGGAGAGGCACAGGTTACGCATAAAAGGAACAGGCCCTAAATATGTGCTCACGCCACTCACGTGGTTCATGTTTGTATTATGTTCTACTCCAGCATACCGGAGATCAATACTTGTCTGCGCATGCGTTATATTTTGGTCGTTTCCATTGGATTTAGGGCACCAGTAGACGTGATTATAGATTTCGTTGCTACACGCTCTATGTTCAGTCGGTTATTTCTTTACCCAATAACTTTCCCTTTGATGGCGTCACGGATTTCCTTTTCTTCTTTCGTTTTCGCTTCGTCTTGTTGAGGACGGTCGGACTGTCGGGGTTTAATATCATTTCTTTGGGCGTCAACTCCGCGGTCATGTCCACCAGAGAGGCGGATGGCCACATCTTCGCTGACGTCGACGCGGACAGATTCGTCACATCAGAAGTCGGCACTGAGCGTCGTCTTGGCTTAGCATCAACCAAAGCCAGCGGAGGCACCACCGCTAACGTGCCCTCGGACGCTCGCTTCGGACGAACTCGAGGCGACGACGTCGGGAATGAACCTGCGAGTGATAAATAAAGATGGTTTTAATAAAAGCAGTAAACCTTAACTGTTGTCTTGTCAATGATGTGCAGTAGCGTTTTCGGGAGATCGCATCTTTGGTTTTCGGAAAAAAACAGCCACAGAATACGCTCTACGTCATTTATAGATCAAACAAACCGTTCACCGCGTGAGTGTGCTGCCACCAGCAACTGGAAATTTAAGGCTGTCCGCACCAGAAGCAGACATGTCGTAATCTGCAGCAAATATGCCCTTATAAACCCCTTTTCAGGGTACACAAAAGTCAGCAAAAGGGGACACCGTTTCAAAACCATTGGCATAAACGGGTGTGGTCAATACTGACACAAGATAGCGTGTCAGTTTCTTCTCAATTCTCCCTCATATTCGGGATGAATCTCAGGAGATGTTTTAAATTTGAATGTAATGCCTAACCTTACAAAATGATATTAAAATATATAATTGTGTCGCCATTAATCACCACTGATCACCGTTGCCATGACGAACATTGTTGAATTTCAAGAAAGTGTTTTAACGTTGCCAGATGGATTCAGACGAACATTTAAAATAAGTTAACATTTATAATAAAATGTTTGACTTTATGCTACGTACATTTTGCAAAAGGAGGAAACTTTGTTACAAGCATTAATCCCACACCTACATTAATCCCACACTTTAACTACATTAATCCCACATTTTAAACATTTATCGCTGCGTCACCACGCGGGCAGCAGCTAGAACTTCCGGTTAAATATCAAACTTTGTACTGTACGGAATCACTGTCTATCAGCACGAAAGAGGTAGATTCACCTTCTTTACAAACTATCAAAAAGAAACTCGACCCAAAAGTAAACCTAATATTGCGGATGTATACAGAGGCGCTACCACTCGGGAAGTAGCGGAACTTACTCTCGTATCAGAGTGACTCAGCTCACTAGTCATTGGCTCTGCTACCATAGGAGAAGAAACTAGCGCGCCACCTAGAGAGAATGGGTGTGAGTTCTGACTTCGATGTTTCTACATGACGTCACAATATGCGCTTATCACGTGGACAGTTATTTCACAGTCGATCGGGGATCTGGCGGGCGACTCGGCGGGGAAGGTTCTACGATGCTATACAAATATTTCGGGTTGTTTTGCCGAGGGATGAGATCATCTGCCATGTCTATGAAGGCTGCTGGAAGCCCGTGTGAAAGGACTCGATAGTCAAAAAAGAAACAATTGTAGGCGAATTACAGTAAGTATGTTGATCCGTTTATGTAAAACTTATGAACGAACGGTGGTAGTTTGGACTCGCACATTAACAATATTTTAACACGTGGCGTATCTATGGGGCGGGGAATTGGGTCATGCCCCTTGGCTTAAGTTTTTTTCGTATCTAACCTTTTGCTCCACTGCGTGGTAGCATGATAAACTAATGGGTGGCTAAGTTTGCACCCCCCACCCCCGACTTTGGCCTCCTCGCTAGATGCGCCACTGAGTTATTTTTCACATTTGTCATCGACAGGAACATAATGTGTCGATATACCAAAATGATTTATGCAGATATCGACAGTGCGATGATATTATGACGTAATGATAGTATGACGTAATGATAGTATGACGTAATGATAGTATGACGTAATGTTGACCGACCTATGGGCGTCGCGGCTAGCACGGCGTCTCTGAGTGACAGGCGTCTCGAGCCCCCTGTCGCCACAGTGCTCAGTGACCTCTGAGACGACCCCGTGGCAGGGCGCGGGCCGCCCGGAGTGCGCATGCTCGTCGACTCGGCGATGGGCGGAAGTTGTGGTCGCATGATCCGTTTGTGTTCCTCCGCCAACTTCCGGTCTTCTTCTCGTTTCTTCTTCTCTTCTTCGCGGTTCTTCATCAGCTGGATTCTGAAGCCTTCCACCAATTGGCTGAAGCGAGAACGCACCGTCAAATTTGACCCAGTTTAATATAGATTCCTTAGCCTGAAAATGTTGGTTAGACAACAATATTATGTTTCTCTGTTGTGTAGAAACTGATATATGGCGGGCATTTTAAAAATCAAAATGGCAGCCAGATACCTTGCCTATGGCGAAGGGTAACTAGCTTTATATGAATCAAAACATCTTAAGCTATTTTTTGTCTCATCAAATTGTGAAAAGTGCACATTTATTTCCCTTTATCGCCGCACTATAAGGAAGTTCAGGTTAGATGATGATTGCTTGAGAGCACTATTACTGTCAACGCCGCCACCGCCACCGTCACCCCACCGCCGCCGTCACCGATACCGCCACCGCCACCGCCACCGCCACCACCACCGCCGCCGTCGCCGACACCGTCACCCCACCGCCGCCGTCACCGATACCGCCACCGCCACCGCCACCACCACCGCCGCCGTCGCCGTCGCCGACACCGCCACCGCCACCACCACCGCCACGGCTACGAATTGTACGTACGGGTAACTGATCTTCTTTTTACTCGAATACAGACGATCCAGCACTTTCTGCGTCTCGTACTCGTCCAATGGCGCGTGAACTTTCTGCAAGTACGCAGACAATGGAATGACAACGTAGACAAATGGTAAGACAATATAAACAAATGGCAAGACAATATAAACAAATGGCAAGACAATATAAACAAATGGTAAGACAATGTAAACAAATGGTAAGACAATGTAAACAAATGGTAAAACAATGTAAACAAATGGTAAGACAATGTAAACAAATGGTAAGACAATGGAGGAACGCACGAAAAGATGGGGTAAAAGGCACACAATATCACAGTAAAAAAGGAATATTTGGGTAAGCTAGAAAGTTTCGCATTGCGGACTAGATCTACGTTCTACGTTAATAATAATAATAATAATAATAATAAAATGAGTTCTTTGGCGCCAATATCCTCGGAAAATCCGAGCTCGTTGTAATTTCGCTAGGCCGTGTTTGATGGTAACATTTGGTATAATTAAGTGTACGAGTTGTGTTAGTATACTACTCGTATTTGGACGTTGATTACAATTTGCTTATAACTGCTCTCTAAGGGTATGGGTATGGCAAACACATATCGTCACCGTAGCTGATTCGTGTGAACATCATATTACGATAGAACATCTAACAAAGCTGAAGAACTTACGTTGTTAGGAAACGGCAACCGTCAGATCGTTTGCTTAGAACTTCAGGAAATACCCTTGAATCAATTTGTTTATGGAATTACCCTGTTACAAGTAAATACTCGAAACTTCAAGTAACTTGCGTGCCCTTTGCCAGACATTCTTGTTATGTTACACGTACTTTGAGGCCCTGAATGAAATGGTCACGTGACACCAGTTGTTGGTTGTCTTTGTCCAGTCGTCGGAACAGGTCGACCGGACGAATCGCTTTGTCGCTGAGGAACTGTACGAGTAGTTTTAGCGGGTCCCAGCGCATTACTGCAAGTAAACGTCGCGCACACTTAGATAAGCGTACAACTGATCTACTACAATATTGGGTTTCACTACGTCACAACAGAACAACTTGATCCATCAGTACTGAGGAAATACATCTTGGCTCACTAGGTTAGTAGAATGCATTCTGCAATTAATCTCATTGTCTTATGACTGTGACATGAATGTCCGCGCCAGTATTTATGCGTTCAGTGTTTCTCTTAATATAGTTGCCGTATAAGTAACGGCCGATGTTTAAGAATTATGTTAGGAATAATTAGAACACCATTTACGAGACGGAAGTAAACATGCCTAAACGACGACCGAGGATGTCCTCGCCGTTAACGATACCACCGTGTACGAGACGGAAGTGAACGTACCTAAACGACGACCGCGAATGTCTTCGCCGTTAACGATACCACCGTGTACGAGACGGAAGTGAACGTATCTAACTGACGACCGAGGATGTCCTCGCCGTTAACGATACCACCGTGTACGAGACGGATGTGAACGTACCTAAGCGACGACCGAGAATATCTTCGCCGTTAACGATACCACCGTGTACGAGACGGAAGTGAGCGTACCTAAGCGACGACTGAAGATGTCCTCGCCGTTAGCGAAACCACAGTGTACGAGACGGGAGTGAACGTACCTAAGCGCCGGCCGAGGATGTCCTCACCGTTAACGATACCACCGTGTACGAGACTGGAGTAAACCTACCTAAACGACGACCGAGGACGTCCTCACTGTTAACGATGCCTCCGTGTACGAGACGGAACTTCCGTGTCTTCCCTATCGTCTCTGCCACGTAGACCATCTTACTGTTGACGGGAATACCCTGGGAAAACGCGAGTCACGTACACGTCATCTGGTCTGTATTGCCGTGTTATAAACACACTTGTTGGCACGTCACAGACAAGTCACAGACAAGTCACAGGCAAATCAAGTCTAAAGCCATTGACCTGCATGATAAGTAAAGTTTCAGCTCAATGACCTCCAAGTCCAAGTCAAGTCTTGAGTCATCGAGTCATAATGTTTAACGGGACACTGAGGCTGATGCTCTTCCGCCTCAACATTAGCCAATTACAATAAGTACTTAAACATTGTTGTAATAGGTGCGGCTTGTCACATCAACATGGTCTCGTTTTGTGTACGTTTCTAGCCAACTTGTTGGCAAGTCACAAAGCAGCAAGTCAAGTCATTGACCTCCAAGTCCAAGTCAAGTCTCGAGTCATCTATCTGAATTCCAAGTCAAGTCGCAAGTAGTGAAAATGAGCTACTCAAGTGCGACTGGAGTCAACAAGTCTGGTTATGAATGTGCGAATACATAACAAAAACGTATTTAGCGGTGTTAACGATTGCTACGATGCGTTAACTTATTAACATTATTTATATAACAACGCGTACGTTTGTTATATAAATAATGTTCAGGATGTCACAAATTCGCAAGAGCACATCGCAGCAGATGAAACGGAAGGTGCAACATATGGGAAAGTAACGATTTTTACAGCACAATCTACTCAAATATGCATAACTAAATTATATGCAAATTAGTAAACCCGAAAATAACAGTTTTTATTACATTCAGCTGTTAGCGTGCCTGCGAAATAAAATTTTACTTTGATAAGATACAAGATTCCCCCCCCATGCCACCCACGTCGAAGTCCAGCAGTGAGACGATGCTGGCGTTGCCGCTGACCGCCTGCAGGATGTCCAGACAGCCGGTCATCGTCAAAGGGTTGTGACCGATCTACAGTGGACAATCGTTATCTTACATATTACATGCGTTAGTTTCTTTGTTAGGAGTACCACTGTTTCGCATCGTTGGAAGCATGCTAATCATAACTAGTATTACGGGAACGATGTCTGATCATCTGCATTTCTTCGTCTGTTTTGTTATTGTCACACGCCCGCATCCCCCCCCCCTTGTAAATATGTCACGTCGGTTTCGGCGCAGCTTCATCGCGATATTCATTATGACGGATTACTTTGTAAATACGTTGGTTATTTAAGCGTCATTGTTGTAGTAATAACACTCATATCAGATAACATTGTTATCTTGATATTTTAAATGAAACTTTTTTCACTGCTAATAGCACGAGTCCCATAAAACAAGAGCGCATGATTACCATCATTGACATAATCAACATCGCCATCATCATCGTCCTCATCGCTATAATAGTCATTATGGTTGTCATGCCCCCTATCGTCACCTTCATAATCGCCATTTTCGTCATTATCATCAATGTCATAACCATCGCAATCATGACAATCGCCATCATCGTTATCACCACCACCATCATCATCACAACCACCACCACCACCACCATCATCATCATCATCATCATCACCATCACCATCAACATCGCCACCGCCATCGCCACCGCCACCGCCACCGCCACCGCCACCGCCACCGCCACCGCCACCGCCACCGCCACCGCCACCGCCACCGCCACCGCCACCGCCACCGCCACCGCCACCGCCACCGCCACCGCCACCGCCACCGCCACCGCCACCGCCACCGCCACCGCCACCGCCACCGCCACCGCCCCGACTGTCGTCGCTGCCTGCCTTGAGTTCCTCGAGCGAGTCGTTGGCCGAGAGTCCGCGGGCGATGAGTCTGGCCGCCTGCCAGCCGATGCCGTTGTGACTGACGTCGAGTTCCCTCAGGTAGGTGTTCGCCTTGAGGATCTCGCCGATGGCCAGACTGCCCTCGTAGGCGAAACCGTTCCACGCCACGTCCAACGTCGTCAGGGAGTAGTTCCGCTGGCAACACACACTGTATCAGTTCATGGACACCAGCAGACAATGGTGGTAAGACAATTATTGAAGATACGAGGGCAACGATTAGGTAGATAACGTAGGACAAAAAGCATACTAATAATAATAATGAGGACCAGAAATAAAATAGTATGAATGTTGCAAGCTAGTTATACTACTGTTAATCGACACTTCGCTCTGCAGATACAGGCAAACCTTTCTTAAGCGACCGCTCAAGGCAGGGCCGCCAGGATGTCTATTAATACAGGTGGACACTTAGAGCAGGTCATTTAACAGGTGGAACTGTTGTGAAAGGAGGAATTGACTGTGGTCGTTCATGACAGGTGGTCTCGTAATTCAGGTGGTCGCTTGAGCAGGTTTGACTGTACTACGTGCGGCGTGAACAACACCCTTACGTATGACTTTGTTTATGCAATAAACAAATATACCACATTTTTATATTTCATATCGCATGCTATCGCACATTCCTCTGCAGGTGGGGTAGAATGATACACGTAGAATGATACACGTAGATGATACACTCAAACGGTACAGCGCAGCCCATTACAATTGAATACAAAACAGGTCATATTACCAACGGGCAGGTTTAATATCCTTCATAATAGCTACAATGAATAAATGCTCATTTGTGCAGCTGATATCTCAGTTTGCTCTTTGCTTATTAATTAATTATTGTTAATGAGAAAACCACGTCATAGAGAGTAATATACGTTATATATTGTCGGTTAATAACTGTCTCTCGCTACCTTGATTCCGTTGCACAGCGTCACAGCGCCCTTCCTGCGAAGGTGGTTCCAGCTCAGATCTAGATGTTCAATACCGTTGTTTGTTGCTGCGAAGAAAGAAGGAATACAACTAGATATCACCGTACTGGAATACAACTAAATCACCGTAAGGAATACAACTAGATATCACCGTACTGGAATACAACTAAATCACCGTAAGGAATACAACTAGATATCACCGTACTGGAATACAACTAAATCACCGTAAGGAATACAACTAGATATCACCGTACTGGAATACAACTAAATCACCGTAAGGAATACAACTAGATATCACCGTACTGGAATACAACTAAATCACCGTAAGGAATACAACTAGATATCACCGTACTGGAATACAACTAAATCACCGTAAGGAATACAACTAGATATCACCGTACTGGAATACAACTAAATCACCGTAAGGAATACAACTAGATATCACCGTACTGGAATACAACTAAATCACCGTAAGGAATACAACTAGATATCACCGTACTGGAATACAACTAAATCACCGTAAGGAATACAATTAGATGTCACCGTACTGGAATACAACTAAATCACCGTAAGGAACACAACTAGATATCACTGTAAGGAATAGAACTAGATATCAAGGTAAGGACCACAACTAGATATCAAGGTAAGGAACACAACTAGATATCACCGTACTAGAATACGACTAAATCACCGTAAGGAACACAACTAGATATCACTGTAAGGAATATAACTAGATATCAAGGTAAGGACCACAACTAGATATCAAGGTAAGGAACACAACTAGATATCACCGTACTGGAATACAACTAAATCACCGTAAGGAATACAACTAGATATCACCTTAAGAAATAGGGCTAGATATCACGGTAAGGAATACAACTAGATATCACCATAAGCAATACAACTAGATATCACCATAAGAAATATAACTAGATATCACCGTTTTAAGTTTTCGTGTTTGCAGTAAAATTTACTCGACACATTATATAAAACGTAGTGAATATTATTGTAAATCATGTTAATTTCCGCACAGAAATGAATCTACTAACATTGTAAAATTGCAAATAAGCTGCACAAAAATGTTCGCGTAAAATGTGCTTTTAAAATCAAACAAATGGTTCTTGCTTTTCACTAAAGACATTTGACATGTAACAACAAAGTCAATTATTGATCTGTGTGCGTAATCTCCGCCTCTTGGATATGATTTTGATCAAGTAAATCTGAACTAATTTTCACCTTTGGGTGACACACGTGGCAGTAACATTTAATAGGAACCTCCCTTGCTTTATGTTAAGTTGTACTTTTTCATGTGTACAATTGTTATACTTTCGGAATAAACAAGTCTGCGTATGAGCCTGCCAAGGTATTAGTTCGCTATGATAAGTAAATAACCGCATCAGTTTCTTCTTACCCAACATGCGTCCAAGGTGTACACCCGCCAGGTCCGAGAACCCGTTCTTACTCAGGTCCAGAAACATCACTTTGTCGTTGTTCTGCAAGTGATCATCATCAACTTTAACAACTGCGATCAAAGGTGGACCTACCAACAACACTAATTTTTGAAAACAACACTCCAACATCAGTCAACTTGTTTCAAATATTACACTTTTCCACTACGAAGTTAACATTTTCAAAACCTAAGTTAATTTTTGCTCGCTGTCTGCATCCCGAAAGTTATATATCTGCACTTGCTCAGAACTTAATAATGACTCCATCTGATTATCTTGTTGCACGCAGCAGACATTCGTTGGAAGAGGCTGTGCCCCATATAGCATGTCCAACTAATGTAAATAATGTTAGCTCATTGTATGCTGCTATATTAGTCCAGTGTTGGCATTCAATCATTGGGCCAAGATTGGGATATCCTTAATGCCAATGTTTGCCCAATAATGGCAACACTTTGTTTTGCCCAACACTGGACCAACATTGACATACCAAGACTGGTTGTGTTGGCCCAATGTATGGTGTTATATTGCTCTAATGTTGGCACACCATCATTGATCCAAGGTTGGCATACCAAGCTATTGCCATGTAATGGCTGCCGACGTACAACCAACATTGGCCCAAGGTTGACATACCAAGCTACTGCCATGTAATGGCTGCCGACGTACAGCCAACATTGGCCTAAGGTTGACATACCAAGCTACCGCCATGTAATGGCTGCCGACGTACAACCAACATTGGCCCAAGGTTGACATACCAAGCTACCGCCATGTAATGGCTGCCGACGTACAACCAACATTGGCTCAAGGTTGACATACCAAGCTACCGCCATGTAATGGCTGCCGACGTACAACCAACATTGGCCTAAGGTTGACATACCAAGCTACTGCCATGTAATAGCTGTCGACATACAACCAACATTGGCCCAAGGTTGATATACCAAGCTACTGCCATGTAATAGCTGTCGACTTACAACCAACATTGGCCCAAGGTTGACATACCAAGCTACTGCCATGTAATAGCTGTCGACATACAACCAACATTGGCTCAAGGTTGACATACCGAGGTACCGCCATGTAATGGCTGTCGACATACAACCAACATTGGCTCAAGGTTGACATACCGAGCTACCGCCATGTAATGGCTGTCGTCATACAACCAACATTGGCCTAAGGTTGACATACCAAGCTACCGCCATGTAATGGCTGTCGACATACAACCAACATTGGCGCAATGTTGACATACCAAGCTACCGCCATTTAATGGCTGCCGACTTACAACCAACATTGGCCCAAGGTTGACATACCGAGGTACCGCCATGTAATGGCTGTCGACATACAACCAACATTGGCGCAATGTTGACAATGCAAGCTACTGCCATGTAATGGCTGCCGACGTACAACCAACCAAGACTGGCATGCCAATACTACGGTTGCAGTTCTATGGTGCCAATATTGGCCAGAGCTAGTAATGTCACCTAGGTTGTTGTTAGTAGTTGTTGTTAGTAGTTGCGTATGTTGTTATATAAAAACAATACCTCAAAACCGATAGCTATGGCTTCAGCGTCCTCGTCACTGAACTGGTTGTCTGCAACACAACACGAGTAGGACAGGCAATTGAAAGAAACTAGGACAGTGTGATATGGCAGATGGTGAAACAGTCGGCTTCAGAGTTAGGCTTTTCTCGCAGTAAATAAAAAAAATTATTATAGATTTCCTTATCGGTTGCACATCCGCACAAACTGCCTAACTATTAAAAATAAGAATGATATTTAAACAATGACCACCTAAAATCAATTTAAGTTTGTTTACGTAAGTTTAATCATTGTGCCTACTGCCTAATGTAACCGTATATGGAACCAGGATGCAATACATACTTCTAAATGAAACCAAGATACAACATAATTACATGTGAAATATAATAATGTCCATAATACTGTAATAGTAGTAATAATAGTAGTAAGCTGTAATAGTAGTAATCATGTAAGATAGGGCGAGGTCAAAGGAGGTCAAGCTTATTCACCCATTAGTTTACCATACTACCGTGTGGTGGCGCAATAGGTTACATACGAACAAAAATAAGCCAAAGGGGCCACGCCCCAATGCCTAAATACGCCATTGCATATAATTATTGTAAGCTAATAATAATAATTCTTGCGGATGATTTGACGGTGGTGCAGCATGCAGTAGTTCGTACCTGAGAGATTGAGGTTAGTGATGGCAGCATTGACTGGCAGCATGTCACCGACAGCGACGGCTCCGGCACTGCCCAGGCGATTGCTGGAGAGGTTCTGTGGAATATATGGATGAACACGGGTCAAGTGAGACGATTACATGCGCAGAGGATGTAATCGTAAGCAAAGGTGAAAAGTCACAGCTATATATCACGTTTCGAACTGTACGCTATTTTAGTTGAAGATATTTCGTAGATAAATTTAGTCGTTTATGATTCGAATGATTCGATTACTTATTATGTCATTACTTAGTGTATTAACTAAACACATACACAATCACGCACGCATGCACGCGCACACACGCACGCACGCACGCACGCAAGGGTTATATTATGCCTTGATTGATGACTACTTAAATACAGGAATACCCGCACTCACCACTTCCGCGATGTAGTTGTTATACTTGAGCATGTGCATGAAGTAGATCCCGCCTTCAGCACCAAGTCCGTTCTCCTGCAAGTCCACCACCTCCACCGTCGTGTTGTTCTGCAATGTCAACAGTACTGCTGACAGGGCGGTCATGTCAAGTCTTACACCGCGGTCTAGCGTACTCGATAACCATAGGATATCAACGGGTATTGTAAAGTGGTAATTTATTTTTAACGGAAACTGCTTTATCAAAGAGACGAGGTTTTATACTGACGCACTTTATATTATGGCTATTAACTATCACATCAAATCAGGAGTCCTGGTTTGTAAAAAATGGTATTTTATTTGACGTGACATAAACATGCAAGTACATGCTTACTCAGACACTGCAGACCGCACTGAAATAGTTATACACTCGCTTATGGATTGAACAATACAGAGACATTGTGACCTGAATACCTAGAGTGAATCATGTTCGTAATCAGTACTGTGATGTCATGGCGGATTAGCCTTTCCTGTAAGGGAGTCCATAATTAATGGGGCGCACAATTAAAATGTTAAATGTCTGGACTGGTGCACGGGACAAATCACAAGCTAGATGTCCTAAGGCTGCGAGCGGGCACTACATGTTTTTGATGAGAGCAAGACACTTTTGTCGCTAATTGTGACTTACACGCAGTCCGTCCGCCAGTGCTCTAACTGCGGCCGGTCCCAAGTTGCGGTATCTCAGTTGCAGATTACGACCATATAGTGCAGTGAGTATGGATCGTGACTGGGCGATCTGCAGCCGCTCACACGCCGCTGAGTAAGCCGTCCGTCCCACCTCTCTCTCGGACGCCAATACAGGCTCGACTGCCAAACACACGGTTTGTTACTGCTGCTTTTCTACATCCTCTGTAAGTCGGTCGAGTTACTGTCTAAATAAACACGTCTGAGTTGCGTCAGAGTCATGCAGCCTGATTATTTGTTGGCAAATCAACAGTTGTCTAATTTTACAACGCTTTTTTATTAGCAACATTTTATTCTAGTGCAATATTCCTACTTGTCACACAATCTTTGAACTAAAGAGGCCCTAATAAAATAGTTTGTATATAATACAAGAGTAGTTAGAGTATGTTTACATTAATTACAAATAACAAAATCTATAATTTATTAATGTACTTAATTTTTTACTATTACTATTACTATTAATCGCGCGCACACACGCACGCACTCACGCACCCCCACACCATGGGCGTTCGCATATATATATATATATATATATATATATATATATTTATATATATATATATATATATATATATATATATATATATATATATATATATATATATATATATATATATATATAAATATATATATATATATATATATATATATATATATATATAATTATATATATGCGGACGCCCATGATGTTGGGGTGCGTGAGTGCGTGCGTGTGTACATATATATATATATATATATATATATATATATATATATATATATATATATATATATATATATATATATATATATATATATATATATATATATGTGTGTGTGTATATATATATATATATATATATATATATATATATATATATATATATATATGTGTGTGTATATATATATATATATATATATATATATATATACACATATATTCTCACGAATAGGTTACAGTATGAGAAAGTGAATGGTGCTTCATCTTGCAGCAGAAACACGAACACGGGCGCACCCCCAATGAAGTGTTATCTCCCCCGTACTGTACACACTGTACATGATTAACTGTAGGCCAATCCAACAGAACAGCAAGAACATACTTGTCAAATATGCCGATGATATATGTTTGGCTGGATTTGCCATGACGACAACACAACGTATGAAGAAGAAGTGTAAAGACTAACTTCAGGATGCAGTGAAAACTATCTGCAGTTGAATGTAAAGAAAACCAAAGACATTGTAATTGACTTTAGAAGAATTAGAAATGCACCACCACCACTGACTGTTAGTGGCGAAACTATAATTTAGTGGTAAAACAAGCTGCCAAATCCATCCATGTTACACCACTTTGCAGCTTGCACTGTTGTTACATGACAAAGACGACAGAAAACATATCACGCGATGTAACACATCCACTGCACACCACATTCAGTCCAGTGAGACCAGACAGAGATCAGACGCACTGCACGTTACAGCAGATCTTTTGTACCATCCGCCACCAGGGCCCTTAACTCATGATTGCTAAGTTACACAGGGGTATGTGTGAACTATAGAACTATATACATACATGTTCTTGCTGGTTCTTTTTTTCTTTACAAATATTGTTTTGGCATTAATTTTAGTTGAGTATTTTTACTTGTAGGTTTTTGTACTTTGTATTTTTAACTCCTTGCCGTAGTTTTATCAAATTTATATCCATGTTTTTGGACCAATTTTTAAAAAATATTATTATACTATTCTTATTATTATATATATATATATATATATATATATATATATATATATATATATATATATATATATATATATATATATATATATATATATATATATATATATATATATATATATATATATATATATATATATATATTATAATAATAATGCCTTGCCCCCCACACACACATAGATACAATATATACATGTTGGCAAAATACAATTTTTGGTCATAGTCTGAACATAATGCTGCTCTTGTGTTTTAAAAGTATGCGAACCTTCATTCTCTAAATCAGTGTCATAGTCGTCGCTGTCACTGATGTTTCTGACCCGTGGAGGAGAGACGACGTCTTCCTCCTCGGACGGGGTGTCGCAAGCATTCGCGATCCGCTCGACGACGTCGAAGGCGGCCTGCAGCTGACTCTCGGGAGGGCTGCTGTCAGTTGTCAGCTGACTCTCGGGAGGGCTGCTGTCAGTTGTCAGCTGACTCTCGGGAGGGCTGCTGAAAGTTTTCGGAAGGCGACGAACTTACTTCCGATTTTACAAACGTGCGACACATATGTAGCGACGTATACAGATACGATTACGCAATTGGAATACGGCGGCTATTTAATCGAAGATGTTCTAGTAAAACTGTCATTTCACAGGTAATTCATAAAAAACGCGATGACAATTTTAATATATCAGACACAATTTACAGAAAGAGTAAATATTACTTCTATTAATACTAATATACGTAGCACTGGTGCTGCTGCCACCACCACTACTAACTACCACTACTACTAATACAACAACAGCAACAAGTAATGATAATAATAAAAATATATAGTACTAATAATATAATATCATAATACATCGCCATGGAATATATTGTAGTATCAGTATATCCTTGATCTGACTCCCAATATGTCCTATACATGACTCTAAATATGTCCTACACCTCACTCCCAATATATACTACATATGACTCCCAATATGTCTTACACCTTGCTCCCGATATGTCATACACTTGACTCCCGATATGTCATACACTTGACTCCCAATATGTCATACACTTGACAACCAATATGACCTACACCAGAATCCCAATATGTCCTACACGTAACTTCCAAATCGCGGATATTGTGTTGTGTGTGATTGGCATAGATAGTGGATTTGCGTTGTAAAGAGCCGGGTTACCGCTGCTATGTCCAAGTATCACCGTTTTAAAGAAGGTTTCGTACTTCCAGAGTGCGACATTAAACACACAATAACGGTGTTTAATTATGTTCTGATTGAGAATAAGCCTTACCTTTGGACATCCGCGACTTCCGGCATCTTAGACACTCGGACATCGGCAACCATTCCTTGTTCGCACCGACTGATGCAGACAGACACACACGTTGGCATCTAATCAGTTTCCACGGCGATCGCCATTAATTTTTGATGACTTCGTGTTAATTAAACTCGACGAGTTGGTGTTTCGTGCTTGATTGCTCATGTTACGTGCAGCGGTTAAAAATAAAATCATTAGCAGTACGAATATATTGAAAATGTTGCACACAATTAGAAATATTCGTTCAACCGAAACATAAATATCATTGTGATTTTTGTCGAGTTTTTCTTGCACGTCGGTCTGTCGAGAGGCCCACCGCTAATTCCACGGCAAGAAAAGGGTCGGCGATGCTTTCTTCGCACGCTATTACTCTTTCATTCGTATGATGAACTGTTTTTTTTTTGGCAAATGATAGCCCTAAACGTTTCGTTATTATTTTCGTGCACGTTACAATCGATTGCGGATTCAAAACCATCGTTTCGTTTATTACATTTATTAATTTATTTATAGAATCACGATGCGTATAGGGATTGGTGGGTCGACCGATATAAACGATTCCATGTGGTTAATTCGGGCTTTATAGGTAAACTAGCCGAGTTGGCCAGCGATGCACGACAGAAAAGTCAAGAAGGTATGGCTCCTTGTGCTAAACATTCAAGTTGTAGGACAATGCCAATGGAAATGACATTTTCACGTCCCAAACAGTAAGTTTTCTAGTTTTCTATACTCTCTATTTAAAAAACAAATAAAATAACAACTAGGCAATAGCTGTAGAAAATCCAGTGTGTCCTTGCGCGCGTGTGTGCGTGCGTCCGTGCGCACTCTTGCGTGTGTGTGGGTGCGTTTGTATTGGCGTTTGTGTGTGCTTTAAACTAGCGTTTCTCAACCGGAGCTCCTCGGCCCACTGGGGGACCGCAGAGAGCTGCCGGGGGGTCCGCGAGATGGCAGGTAAAAATTAGAATTTTAAATTACCTGTTAAAATTTTTTTCAATTAAAGTTTCTGACCTAACTATAAAAACAACCCCCTATAGCCGCCAAACTTCTTCTTGGGTATCTATTATATATCTATTATATATATATATATATATATATATATATATATATATATATATATATATATATATATATATATATATATATATATATATATATATATATATATGCGGACGCCCATGGTGTGGGGGTGCGTGAGTGCGTGCGTGTGTGCGCGCGATTAATAGTAATATATATGTATGTATACACACATATATACACACACGCACACGCACACGCACACGCGCACGCGCACGCACACGCACGCGCACGCGCATGCACACGCACACACAGATGCACGCACGCACGCACGCACGCACGCACGCACGCACGCACGCACGCACGCACGCACGCACGCACGCACGCACGCACGCACGCACGCACGCACGCACGCACACACACACACACACACACACACACACACACACACACACACACACACACACACACACACACACACACACACACACACACATTAACAAAACCATACATTTACTGCGGTATAACGATCGAAACATTAAAACTAAATGCAAAGCTCCATGATTACCATAAGCAAGAGTTTCGCAATAGTTTCACAGTGAATCCGCAAGGTGCTGCTATAAACAGCGCCTCCTTGCGGATTCATTGTGGAGCTTTGCAGCGAACTTTTTGGTGCTATGCATCGTCAAACGGAGAAGAAAATGGACAAATGTGTTACTCGTCCATCTTCCTTAAAACAAGAGCCAGTAAATACAAATCCACAGATTAATAAGTCAGACGATGAATCAGACTCCGAGGCCGCAGCGACTGTGAGTCAGACTCAGAGGCTACAGCGACTGTGAGTAAAAGCAGAACTGCTCGGTTAATGCTAGCCAGGTCGAAAAAGTCGAAACTTTGAAGACAGTTACTTTAACTATGGCTTCGCAGTATGCGCCGTGAGCAGAGAAACTCCCCATCCACAATGTGTGCTTTGCTCTCAGGTGTTGTCCGACGAGTGTATGAAACCATCCAAGTTAATAAGACCTCTTCATACGAAACATGGCCAGTACAAGGAAAAACCCAGAGTATTTCTTGAGCGTAAGGCAAAAGAGCTGAGTAGTTCGCAAGTGGAGATGAAAGCCACTACCGCTGTGGATAAGAAACTGTTTAAAATATCATACATTGTGGCTCCGAAAATTAGTCAAGAGAAGAAGTCTCGTACGATCGGGGAAACTTTTATTATGCCTTGTGCAACTGAGATTGTCAAGGAAATGCATGGAGAGGAGAAAGCCAAGGGGCTGGCGAAAATACCGATATCACGTGGCACTGTTAAACGCCGCATCTCATCTATGTCCGAGGACATAACGATGCAATGCACCGCGCCTCCGTGACGGTTACTTCGCCATACAATTGGATGAGTCGACAGACGAGTCCAAAATGTCACATCTACTGGCTTACATGCGGTATGAGTGGAAGAAAGAGATTAGGGAGGACTTTTTGTTTAGCAAAGAGCTTAGGACGACTACAACGGCAAAGGACGTTTATGATACAATGGATGATTGCATGAAGAATAACGGAATTAACTGCACAAACTACATCGGAGTATGTACATATGGCGCCACGGTGATGACTGGCAGACACGCGGGAGTCGTGCAAAGAATCAAAGATGTCGCCCCCCGTGCCGGTTCAACACACTGTTTTGTTTTGCAGAGAGACACGCTTGCTGCAATGGACATTGAACCAGGGCTTCATGAGGTTATGAACACTGCCGTGACCGTTGTGAACTTTGTTAAAGCAAGAACCACTCTGTGAAGACGTGGGCTCTGACCACCACTCCCTGTTCACGCACACAGAGGTGAGATGGTTATCCCGCGGGCTGATGCACCCGCGCCTGTTCAGCCCAAGGGAGGAGCTGTGTATGTTCCTCTCGGACAAGAGGCCTGATCTGGCGGAGTACTTGAGTGATGAGAAATGGCTTGTTCATATCGGCTATCTTGCAGACATATTCAGAAACAAACAAGCTCAATAAAACGATGTAGGGTGCAAACAAAAAACAGCATTGCCCAGCATGAACGAGTCGAGGCATTCAAAAGAAGACTAAAACTATGGAAAACTCGTGTCTCATCAGGAACCACTAACATGGTTGTGTCATCAAACGTCAGGTGACAGTGCACCTGTCAGGGTTGTTGGACAAATGTAACAGTTATTTCCCTGAACTCACAGAGGAGCAAGCAGCTTCTTACCAGTAGATTGCAAATCCAAACACTGAGAACATTGAGGAACAACTTCCAGCCACTTCCCCATCCATACTCTTGGAAGAGCTCATTGACTTTTCATCTGATGGCACATTGAGAGCTCGTTTCAATGAAGTGCAATTGGAAACATTTCTGGTCCCAGAGCGGTGCTGAGTTCCAGGTATGTCATGTTGCAGGAATGAAGGTGTAGATACCATTCAGAACCACCTACTTGTGTGAGGCTGGCTTTTCAGCGATGACAGCACCGAAAACTAAATACAGAACCAGGTTGACCATTGAAGATGACATGCGTGTCTGTTTGTCAAAGATCTCCCCACGCATTGATTGTATTATTGGCAGGCACTAGCTGCAGTCCACACATTGAGTGACTGGAGCTTGTAGTTAGGCTACCACGAGAACAGTCCACAGTGATTGTATTATTGGCAGGCACCAGCAGCAGTCCTCACATTGAGTGACTAGAGCTTGTAGTTAGGCTACCATGAGAACATTCCACAGTGATTGTATTATTGGCAGGCACCAGCAGCAGTCCTCACATTGAGTGACTAGAGCTTGTAGTTAGGCTACCACGAGAACATTCCACAGTGATTGTATTATTGGCAGGCACCAGCAGCAGTCCTCACATTGAGTGACTAGAGCTTGTAGTTAGGCTACCACGAGAACAGTCCACAGTGATTGTATTATTGGCAGGCACCAGCTGCAGTCCTCACATTAAGTGACTAGAGCTTGTAGTTAGGCTACCATGAGAACAGTCCACAGTGATTGTATTATTGGCAGGCACCAGCAGCAGTCCTCACATTGAGTGACTAGAGCTTGTAGTTAGGCTACCACGAGAACAGTCCACAGTGATTGTATTATTGGCAGGCACCAGCTGCAGTCCTCACATTAAGTGACTAGAGCTTGTAGTTAGGCTACCATGAGTACATTCCACAGTGATTGTATTATTGGCAGGCTCCAGCAGCAGTCCTCACATTGAGTGACTAGAGCTTGTAGTTAGGCTACCACGAGAACAGTCCACAGTGATTGTATTATTGGCAGGCACCAGCTGCAGTCCTCACATTAAGTGACTAGAGCTTGTAGTTAGGCTACCATGAGTACATTCCACAGTGATTGTATTATTGGCAGGCTCCAGCAGCAGTCCTCACATTGAGTGACTAGAGCTTGTAGTTAGGCTACCACGAGAACAGTCCACAGTGATTGTATTATTGGCTGCACAAGCTGCAGTCCTCACATTGAGTGACTAGAGCTTGTAGTTAGGCTACCACGAGAACAGTCCACAGTGATTGTATTATTGGCTGCACCAGCAGCAGTCCTCACATTGAGTGACTAGAGCTTGTAGTTAGGCTACCATGAGAACAGTCCACAGTGATTGTATTATTGGCAGGCACCAGCGGCAGTCCTCACATTGAGTGACTAGAGCTTGTAGTTAGGCTACCACGAGAACAGTCCACAGTGATTGTATTATTGGCTGCACCAGCTGCAGTCCTCACATTGAGTGACTAGAGCTTGTAGTTAGGCTACCACGAGAACAGTCCACAGTGATTGTATTATTGGCTGCACCAGCAGCAGTCCTCACATTGAGTGACTAGAGCTTGTAGTTAGGCTACCATGAGAACAGTCCACAGTGATTGTATTATTGGCAGGCACCAGCTGCAGTCCTCACATTGAGTGACTAGAGCTTGTAGTTAGGCTACCACGAGAACAGTCCACAGTGATTGTATTATTGGCAGGCACCAGCTGCAGTCCTCACATTGAGTGACTAGAGCTTGTAGTTAGGCTACCACGAGAACAGTCCACAGTGATTGTATTATTGGCAGGCACCAGCTGCAGTCCACACATTAAGTGACTAGAGCTTGTAGTTAGGCTACCACGAGAACAGTCCACAGTGATTGTATTATTGGCAGGCACCAGCTGCAGCCCTCACATTGAGTGACTAGAGCTTGTAGTTAGGCTACCACGAGAACAGTCCACAGTGATTGTATTATTGGCAGGCACCAGCTGCAGTCCTCACATTGAGTGACTAGAGCTTGTAGTTAGGCTACCACGAGAACAGTCCACAGTGATTGTATTATTGGCAGGCACCAGCTGCAGTCCACACATTAAGTGACTAGAGCTTGTAGTTAGGCTACCACGAGAACAGTCCACAGTGATGGTATTATTGCCAGGCACCAACTGCAGTCCACACATTAAGTGACTAGAGCTTGTAGTTAGGCTACCACGAGAACAGTCCACAGTGATTGTATTATTGGCAGGCACCAGCTGCAGTCCACACATTAAGTGACTAGAGCTTGTAGTTAGGCTACCACGAGAACAGTCCACAGTGATTGTATTATTGGCAGGCACCAGCTGCAGTCCTCACATTGAGTGACTAGAGCTTGTAGTTAGGCTACCACGAGAACAGTCCACAGTGATTGTATTATTGGCAGGCACCAGCTGCAGTCCTCACATTGAGTGACTAGAGCTTGTAGTTGGGCTACCACGAGAACAGTCCACAGTGATTGTATTATTGGCAGGCACCAGCTGCAGTCCTCACATTGAGTGACTAGAGCTTGTAGTTAGGCTACCACGAGAACAGTCCACAGTGATTGTATTATTGGCAGGCACCAGCAGCAGTCCTCACATTGAGTGGCTAGAGCTTGTAGTTAGGCTACCATGAGAACAGTCCACAGTGATTGTATTATTGGCAGGCACCAGCAGCAGTCCTCACATTGAATGACTAGAGCTTGTAGATAGGCTACCACGAGAACAGACCACAGTGATTGTATTATTGGCAGGCACCAGCTGCAGTCCTCACATTAAGTGACTAGAGCTTGTAGTTAGGCTACCATGAGTACATTCCACAGTGATTGTATTATTGGCAGGCTCCAGCAGCAGTCCTCACATTGAGTGACTAGAGCTTGTAGTTAGGCTACCACGAGAACAGTCCACAGTGATTGTATTATTGGCAGGCACCAGCTGCAGTCCTCACATTGAGTGACTAGAGCTTGTAGTTAGGCTACCACGAGAACAGTCCACAGTGATTGTATTATTGGCAGGCACCAGCTGCAGTCCTCACATTAAGTGACTAGAGCTTGTAGTTAGGCTACCACGAGAACAGTCCACAGTGATTGTATTATTGGCAGGCACCAGCTGCAGTCCTCACATTAAGTGACTAGAGCTTGTAGTTAGGCTACCACGAGAACAGTCCACAGTGATTGTATTATTGGCAGGCACCAGCTGCAGTCCACACATTAAGTGACTAGAGCTTGTAGTTAGGCTACCACGAGAACAGTCCACAGTGATTGTATTATTGGCAGGCACCAGCTGCAGTCCTCACATTGAGTGACTAGAGCATGTGTAGTTAGGCTACCACGAGAACAGTCCACAGTGATTGTATTATTGGCAGGCACCAGCTGCAGTCCTCACATTGAGTGACTAGAGCTTGTAGTTAGGATACCACGAGAACAGTCCACAGTGATTGTATTATTGGCAGGCACCAGCTGCAGTCCTCACATTGAGTGACTAGAGCTTGTAGTTAGGCTACCACGAGAACAGTCCACAGTGATTGTATTATTGGCAGGCACCAGCAGCAGTCCTCACATTGAGTGACTAGAGCTTGTAGATAGGCTACCACGAGAACAGACCACAGTGATTGTATTATTGGCAGGCACCAGCTGCAGTCCTCACATTAAGTGACTAGAGCTTGTAGTTAGGCTACCATGAGTACATTCCACAGTGATTGTATTATTGGCAGGCTCCGCAGCAGTCCTCACATTGAGCGACTAGAGCTTGTAGTTAGGCTACCACGAGAACAGTCCACAGTGATTGTATTATTGGCAGGCACCAGCTGCAGTCCTCACATTAAGTGACTAGAGCTTGTAGTTAGGCTACCATGAGTACATTCCACAGTGATTGTATTATTGGCAGGCTCCAGCAGCAGTCCTCACATTGAGTGACTAGAGCTTGTAGTTAGGCTACCACGAGAACAGTCCACAGTGATTGTATTATTGGCAGGCACCAGCTGCAGTCCTCACATTAAGTGACTAGAGCTTGTAGTTAGGCTACCATGAGAACAGTCCACAGTGATTGTATTATTGGCAGGCACCAGCAGCAGTCCTCACATTGAGTGACTAGAGCTTGTAGTTAGGCTACCACGAGAACAGTCCACAGTGATTGTATTATTGGCAGGCACCAGCTGCAGTCCTCACATTAAGTGACTAGAGCTTGTAGTTAGGCTACCATGAGTACATTCCACAATGATTGTATTATTGGCAGGCTCCAGCAGCAGTCCTCACATTGAGTGACTAGAGCTTGTAGTTAGGCTACCACGAGAACAGTCCACAGTGATTGTATTATTGGCAGGCACCAGCTGCAGTCCTCACATTAAGTGACTAGAGCTTGTAGTTAGGCTACCATGAGTACATTCCACAGTGATTGTATTATTGGCAGGCTCCAGCAGCAGTCCTCACATTGAGTGACTAGAGCTTGTAGTTAGGCTACCACGAGAACAGTCCACAGTGATTGTATTATTGGCTGCACAAGCTGCAGTCCTCACATTGAGTGACTAGAGCTTGTAGTTAGGCTACCACGAGAACAGTCCACAGTGATTGTATTATTGGCTGCACCAGCAGCAGTCCTCACATTGAGTGACTAGAGCTTGTAGTTAGGCTACCATGAGAACAGTCCACAGTGATTGTATTATTGGCAGGCACCAGCTGCAGTCCTCACATTGAGTGACTAGAGCTTGTAGTTAGGCTACCACGAGAACAGTCCACAGTGATTGTATTATTGGCTGCACCAGCTGCAGTCCTCACATTGAGTGACTAGAGCTTGTAGTTAGGCTACCACGAGAACAGTCCACAGTGATTGTATTATTGGCTGCACCAGCAGCAGTCCTCACATTGAGTGACTAGAGCTTGTAGTTAGGCTACCATGAGAACAGTCCACAGTGATTGTATTATTGGCAGGCACCAGCTGCAGTCCTCACATTGAGTGACTAGAGCTTGTAGTTAGGCTACCACGAGAACAGTCCACAGTGATTGTATTATTGGCAGGCACCAGCTGCAGTCCTCACATTGAGTGACTAGAGCTTGTAGTTAGGCTACCACGAGAACAGTCCACAGTGATTGTATTATTGGCAGGCACCAGCTGCAGTCCACACATTAAGTGACTAGAGCTTGTAGTTAGGCTACCACGAGAACAGTCCACAGTGATTGTATTATTGGCAGGCACCAGCTGCAGCCCTCACATTGAGTGACTAGAGCTTGTAGTTAGGCTACCACGAGAACAGTCCACAGTGATTGTATTATTGGCAGGCACCAGCTGCAGTCCTCACATTGAGTGACTAGAGCTTGTAGTTAGGCTACCACGAGAACAGTCCACAGTGATTGTATTATTGGCAGGCACCAGCTGCAGTTCACACATTAAGTGACTAGAGCTTGTAGTTAGGCTACCACGAGAACAGTCCACAGTGATGGTATTATTGCCAGGCACCAACTGCAGTCCACACATTAAGTGACTAGAGCTTGTAGTTAGGCTACCACGAGAACAGTCCACAGTGATTGTATTATTGGCAGGCACCAGCTGCAGTCCACACATTAAGTGACTAGAGCTTGTAGTTAGGCTACCACGAGAACAGTCCACAGTGATTGTATTATTGGCAGGCACCAGCTGCAGTCCTCACATTGAGTGACTAGAGCTTGTAGTTAGGCTACCACGAGAACAGTCCACAGTGATTGTATTATTGGCAGGCACCAGCTGCAGTCCTCACATTGAGTGACTAGAGCTTGTAGTTAGGCTACCACGAGAACAGTCCACAGTGATTGTATTATTGGCAGGCACCAGCTGCAGTCCTCACATTGAGTGACTAGAGCTTGTAGTTAGGCTACCACGAGAACAGTCCACAGTGATTGTATTATTGGCAGGCACCAGCAGCAGTCCTCACATTGAGTGACTAGAGCTTGTAGTTAGGCTACCATGAGAACAGTCCACAGTGATTGTATTATTGGCAGGCACCAGCAGCAGTCCTCACATTGAATGACTAGAGCTTGTAGATAGGCTACCACGAGAACAGACCACAGTGATTGTATTATTGGCAGGCACCAGCTGCAGTCCTCACATTAAGTGACTAGAGCTTGTAGTTAGGCTACCATGAGTACATTCCACAGTGATTGTATTATTGGCAGGCTCCAGCAGCAGTCCTCACATTGAGTGACTAGAGCTTGTAGTTAGGCTACCACGAGAACAGTCCACAGTGATTGTATTATTGGCTGCATCAGCAGCAGTCCTCACATTAAGTGACTAGAGCTTGTAGTTAGGCTACCACGAGAACAGTCCACAGTGATTGTATTATTGGCAGGCACCAGCAGCAGTCCTCACATTGAGTGACTAGAGCTTGTAGTTAGGCTACCATGAGAACAGTCCACAGTGATTGTATTATTGGCAGGCACCAGCTGCAGTCCTCACATTGAGTGACTAGAGCTTGTAGTTAGGCTACCACGAGAACAGTCCACAGTGATTGTATTATTGGCAGGCACCAGCTGCAGTCCACACATTAAGTGACTAGAGCTTGTAGTTAGGCTACCACGAGAACAGTCCACAGTGATTGTATTATTGGCAGGCACCAGCTGCAGTCCACACATTAAGTGACTAGAGCTTGTAGTTAGGCTACCACGAGAACAGTCCACAGTGATTGTATTATTGGCAGGCACCAGCTGCAGTCCTCACATTGAGTGACTAGAGCATGTGTAGTTAGGCTACCACGAGAACAGTCCACAGTGATTGTATTATTGGCAGGCACCAGCTGCAGTCCTCACATTGAGTGACTAGAGCTTGTAGTTAGGATACCACGAGAACAGTCCACAGTGATTGTATTATTGGCAGGCACCAGCTGCAGTCCTCACATTGAGTGACTAGAGCTTGTAGTTAGGCTACCACGAGAACAGTCCACAGTGATTGTATTATTGGCAGGCACCAGCAGCAGTCCTCACATTGAGTGACTAGAGCTTGTAGATAGGCTACCACGAGAACAGACCACAGTGATTGTATTATTGGCAGGCACCAGCTGCAGTCCTCACATTAAGTGACTAGAGCTTGTAGTTAGGCTACCATGAGTACATTCCACAGTGATTGTATTATTGGCAGGCTCCAGCAGCAGTCCTCACATTGAGCGACTAGAGCTTGTAGTTAGGCTACCACGAGAACAGTCCACAGTGATTGTATTATTGGCAGGCACCAGCTGCAGTCCTCACATTAAGTGACTAGAGCTTGTAGTTAGGCTACCATGAGTACATTCCACAGTGATTGTATTATTGGCAGGCTCCAGCAGCAGTCCTCACATTGAGTGACTAGAGCTTGTAGTTAGGCTACCACGAGAACAGTCCACAGTGATTGTATTATTGGCAGGCACCAGCTGCAGTCCTCACATTAAGTGACTAGAGCTTGTAGTTAGGCTACCACGAGAACAGTCCACAGTGATTGTATTATTGGCTGCACCAGCAGCAGTCCTCACATTAAGTGACTAGAGCTTGTAGTTAGGCTACCATGAGAACAGTCCACAGTGATTGTATTATTGGCAGGCACCAGCAGCAGTCCACACATTAAGTGACTGGAGCTTGTAGTTAGGCTACCACGAGAACAGTCCACAGTGATTGTATTATTGGCAGGCACCAGCAGCAGTCCTCACATTGAGTGACTAGAGCTTGTAGTTAGGCTACCATGAGTACAGTCCACAGTGATTGTATTATTGGCTGCACCAGCTTACCACGCGCCGAAACACACCAATTACGCCAACGCGTGTTCGATTTGCTTTCGAAATTTTTAAGGTCAGGCCGACCAGTTTCGACGTTCTGATGCTAGCGCGGTGGTGTGTGTGTCAACTATAATAAACGTTATTGTTGGTAAGTTGCGTGGTTTGCTAACACGATAATGTGTTATATTTACGGGCTAGGGTCGGACACGCGTTGTCGTAGATGCACTAACAATCACTTTTCTGAACACTGGCACCACTCAGCAAATTAATAAAAAAATTGACTGTTGAGGAGTGGCATAAACGACAGGTTGGTTGGGCAACGCGATTATTGTGTACCACGTGTTACGTTGTTGTGATGTGCAGAATATGCACATCAAATGTAAGTTGTGTCGGTGGTGAAATGATGAGTGGCGCCCCCTGGTGGGGAGTTTAACGAGATGGGCGTCGACAAATGCAAACTCCCCACCAGTGGCGCCACATAGTGAATGTAATGTAAATCACTAACGATTTCCCCACTGTCACAACTTACATTTGATGTACAGATTCTGCACATCGTCATTTCATTTGACAAACTCCTAATTTTTTTCAACACATCTCTCAACTTCAATGGCATACAATTGTGGATAGTGTTTGCATTGAACATGCGTATAGAAGCAAAATTACGTTCGGTTTTGTTTGAAACTATGTTACGTATACTCAAATGCACAGTTGCAATGACGTCACAATGCATAAACAACAATCGCGTTGCCCAGACAACATATCACTCCGCACTGTCCATTTTGAATCTATGATCAAGTTGTGTGTGACAGTGGTGATATGCTGAGTGGCGCCACTGTCGGGGAGTTTGCGACAAATGTAGTGTTATATTATCCACCGGAGGCGCCACGGGTTATTTCGGGTAATTTGACGTTCTATCGAGGCAGTATTGCGTAGAGAAACACACATTGTTTGAACAGTCAGTCACGGCTATCTGATAGTTTATTCAACAGTTTTGCATTGCTATTTGTAATCTACACATTTGCTAAGCATTATTACCCAGCTACCGTTAGTAGCGATATGAATGTTTTAAAGAAGCATATAAATGCATCTACACAATTCACTGATGGCTTCATGCTTGTACACAGCAGGGCAAAGAAGTGCGAGAAGATGCAACTGTTGACGAATCTGTCCCTCAATAACCGATGAAACTGTTATACAATTACTTACTAGTTTGCTAGACCGTCAAACAAAACTAGATATTATGAAGTTTGCTTGTTATGAGTATGCAACATTTGACATACAGGTTGAGATCATGCAGTCGTATATCTTATACATAGTATGCACTCATTCAAGTTATGAATAATAGCTAAGGAAAAAACTGGTAAGTTGGTCTAGCTAAGAACAAAGTCAAATATATTAAAAAACTGATGCAAACGTCTTAGTGGTCCATTTTAACAACAGTTTCAAACTACCAGGCTTTCCCTATTTCTACATACAGGCTGTAGTTCTATATTTAACAGTCCTACGTGTTGTAAGCATACCCGCTTAGTTTCCCTATTTCTACATACAGGCTGTAGTTCTATATTTAACAGTCCTACGTGTTGTAAACATACCCGCTTAGTTTCCCTATTTCTACATACAGGCTGTAGTTCTATATTTAACAGTCCTACGTGTTGTAAACATACCCGCTTAGTTTCCTTATTTCTACATACAGGCTGTAGTTCTATATTTAACAGTCCTACGTGTTGTAAGCATACCCGCTTAGTTTGAAACATATCTACATCATGCAGTCAAACACGCCATACATTTATGTACCACGATTGAACCATGTCTACATTGCGCAGTGGTGTACGTTATACATATATTTAGTTTCACAAATATACCTACGTTATGTAGTCATGTATGCTATGTAAATTCTACACAGTGCTTACCAATTAACATTCACGTTGACAACCATCAGATACATATATCTGTCAGTTGATCCCAGCATGACTAATCGAGCACAATCAGATAGCCTGATACACTATCAGGTGGTCGATGATCTTTGGATCGCATACATATGACGAGATCTTCTAAAGATCAGTGACTTTCACAGTGTTTGTTGATCATATTCAGGCAACACGATCTTCTCTAAATCTCTAGACAGACGACGTAACCCGTCACCTGTTCAGAATCGGTGGGACATACGACCTAACCGATATTCCTCGTTTGCGCGATGACATAAAAGATGTAGGAGGAAGAATGGCTGACCGAAATTAATGAATAATTTCGATTTGCATAAGAAGAATCACTAATAATTTCAACTCCTTCGCCGTCATTTTCGCTGGCGTATCGTACACTCTTAATCTGACCACAACGTTCCTGTCGCGTAGCGGTGACGGCCGTAGTAGCAAGGGTCTTTGGCTGTTATACCATTATCCTAACATCCTATTGTCACGGTGAACGTCGTATTGTCGCGCTGGTAGCCGTGAGCGCCTGGCGTCATATAATGTGGTAGTGCGGTACCAGTGAGCACATGACATCGAATTAGGTGGTATTGTGACGCTGGTACCATCAGTACTCCCAGTTATACCACGCTTCACGGACACAGCCTGCTGCTTCCTCTTGTTTTCGTGCGCAGCGTATTTCAAGAGTGAACGATGATGTTTATTTCACAGACCATCGACAAATATACCCCCGTCATCACGACAGTTCACGTTTGGACTTGCAGAGAAATTCTTCTTCTGAAAGCGTCCGTCTTGTACTCGATTCACAACATGCACCTACTTCACACGACATTGTTTTAAGGCAGGCGAGGCGTCTGTTTGTCCTGATTCAACGCCTGCTACAGTACGGCTGCATGGAACGTGCAAGAACTGTTTTCATGACTATATGTCTTTGACCGTAGCACCACTGATAACAACTTTTCAGACCACACAAGTCAAATATGTAAATTTGGATGTGCAGTCAGTTCTGTTGATTTCGATGAACGAGCAGTAACGTAGACTCCGACGAGTGCTCAGTAACGTAGATTCTGACGAGTGTTGAGTGACGTGGATTTCGACGCTTGGTCAGTGACGTAGACTTCAACAGGTGATCAGTGACGTAGATTACGACGGGTGGTCAGTGACGAGGATTCCGACGAGTGGTCAGTGACGCAGATTTCGACGAGTGCTCAGTGACGCGGATTCCCGACGAGAGGTCAGTAACGCGGCCTTCGACGAGTGGTCAGTGACGTAGAAAGCTGGAACGCTTGACCGTCGCCTGCTGTTGATCACGAAACTGCTCGCACCTGCTCCCGGGGGAAGACTTCCTCTTTTCGGTGCTCCGACCGGTGTAGGAGGCGGAGGAGGGTGACCGGCCGATGGCACCCTCGCCCACGCGACCCCGCTCGGGCTGACAGTCTGTGGGCTGAGCCTGTGTCCATAGGCAGATCCCGCTGACTTCGACTTGGACTCGGGTGTTGGCGCACGGACTCGGCGACGGACGTCCGGTCGCGGTGCAGAGACGCTCGGCCGACTCCCGTCCGAGCAGACGGACGGACAGCGCTTGTCGGAGGCGTAGTAATATGCAGGCAACTTACGGCGGCCGACTCCGCCGAACTCACAGATGATGTCGACGGGGCGGGACGTCAGCTCGACGAGGTCCAGCACGGGCCGGGGGCTGTTGGCGACCGCGTGGCGGAGAACGTTACCCGGGTAGATGAACACACACCGGACGCGTCCAGAGCCCGGGTTGCGGACCTCCTGCCTCACGTGTGGGAGGACGGGAGGGCTGAACAGCGTCGGGCGACGGGGAGACTTGGGTCCGGTCGGCTCCGGGGACGGAGGCGGGGAAGGAGCTGTCCTCGGTGGCTTGGGAGCCCGGGTGTGATCCTGCAGCGATACTCGTACTGTCATGGCGGACGTTCTTCAAATGTGGTTATATCACCTCACAACGCTGCGGTGAAATCATTCGACGAGTAATCAGTGTCCAATATGTAATGCATTGAACATGTTCAATACAGTACGATAGTCAAAGTAGAAGACTTCGCTGCTGTTCGTATTTTGATTAAAGCGTCTTTGATCCAAGTCAGTCGCGCGGAGCACAAACATACGCTTACATGAACAAAGCCGATGCTATATGAACTCGTCACAATGGTACAGCGTATGGAAGTAGGTCTTCCACTACCGAGTGAGTTTGACAAATACACCAGTAGTTCCAGAGTAGGTTATGCACGCGTTCCAGCGTCACCACGGCGATGTCCTTTACTGTTTGTACAAGTGCATTGTCAGCGCGAATATCTGTGTGACACTCGCTCCAATTCTCACAGACAGAATACGTCTCCACGTGTAGCATACGACGATAACGGTTCGATTAGTTAAACCATCGCTTTGTTAAGTGCACTCATATTGGGTACACTGTAGCAAGACGCCATTTTCCTCACAGGCAGGTAAAGTGCTTGACAAATACAACCATGCTCAATAACAACATGCAGACTGCGTTGTTCGTGCCTTCCATTATCAACACGACGTTGTTGACATTGGTACATCGCGGATGTCTTTCACCGTTTGTATATCCATTGTCAGCGAATATCTTAGACAAACGCACTTCAAATCTCACAGAAAGAATATATTATGTTATATTATACCCACATCAAGCAGGTGACGATGACGACAATTCGCCAAGCTAACTGATTGGTCAAATGCAATCGTATTGTTTACACTGTAACAATATACGTCTATCCTGCAGGCGATTGAAACGCTTGCCCGTGTAGCGATCGCGTTAAGCCGCAGAGATTGCCATCCCGAAGTCTTCACTGATTCCTCGCATTCTCGTTGGAGTAAATTCGGGTAACCGCCTTGTACATCCGGATGACTTCGCGCAGTGTAACCGCCCGACGTCCTGGCCTCGGGAAAGACGCGGCCGACAACACTAGCCCGGGCAGAGTTGTTGTCAGGCGATATTCCGTGACCGCGGTCTCGCTGGAAGCTCTCGCGCCCGCAGACGGCCCGCATTGGATCTGGCGTTAAATCTGCTCGACGGTGGACGTAGGCAATTAGGGAGAATTAGACGAAATAAATATCGAGCGGTCGACGGTCGATCGAATGGAATAATGTAACGTATATGTTGTGCAAGAAACGGTTCCGATAAACAGACAGGTACTGTTGTACTGTTCTGCGGAGTAATGCGCAGTAGAATCCCACATTAAATGTGGGATTAAGACGTGGTGAATAAAGGCGCAGTTCTACATACTCGGCTGACTAAGTACACACACACACTTTAAATATCAGAATAATTAAGAATTGAGGTAAAGTGGATAAGGCTTACGATACGAATGTAAAGACGAACATACTCTAATAACGGCAAGGCGACAAACAAAGAGGAAGAAAGAGGTCTCTCACCGAGCGTCACATTGAAGTAATAACCTTCAGGTGCCGATTACTGTAGACTGGATGAACGCAAGGTAAGGAGATGAGATAGTAAGAGGGAAAAACGATGGGAGAAGAAGAATACGTAATGTAATGAAGTGTAAGAGGTAATGTAATAAGGTGTAAAAGGTAATGTAACGAGGTGTAAGAGGTAATGTAATTAGGTGTAAAATGTAATGTAACGAGGTGTAAGAGGAATGAAGAACTGGTAAGAGGGCCAGAGGAAGGTGGGGTTGGGGGAGATACAGGGTTGAGGGTGACCGGGTCAACGAAAATAGGGTAACCTTGAATAGACGGGAAATGGTGCAGGGAGACGAGGGGACAGGCTTGAACAGGTATGAGGAAATGCAGTAAGATAATTAGCAGGACTTGCAGTGATATTACACTGCAGAACATGACTTGCATTTAGTACCAGCAAGATATACGGACATATAGCCAGTACAAACAAGACAGACGGACATATAGCCAGTACGAACAAGACAGACGGACACATAGCCGGTATAAACAAGACAGACGGATATATAGCCAGTACAAACAATACAGACGGACATATAGACAGTACAAACAAGACAAACGGACATATAGCCGGCACAAACAAGACAGACGGACATATAGCCAGTACAAACAAGAAAGACGGACATATAGCCGGTACGAACAAGACAACTATTTGCAATCAATACAAACAAGACAAAGACACTTTGCACTCAGTGCAAACAAGGCAGACGGACTTGCAAGACATAGAAAGACTTGTAGTCGGTACAAACAGGAAAGAGGGACTTGTAGTAAGTATAAATAGGATATAGAGTCTACTAATCAGTACAAATAGGACAGATAGTCTTGTAGTCAATACAAATAGGACAGACGGATTTGCAATCAGTACATACAAGACAGAAAGAAGCTTGTAGTCGTTACAAACAGGGCAGAGGGACTTGTAGTGAGTACAAATAGGAGAGAGTATCTTGCAGTCAGCACAAACAGGACAGAGGGACTTGTAGTCAGTACAAACAAGAAAGAAGGACTTGCCATGAAAACATACAAAACAGAGGGATTAGCAGCCAGTACAAAGAAGACGGAGATACCTGTAGCCAGTACACACAGGACAGAAGGATCTACAGTCAATACAAACAAGACAGTGGAATTGTAATAAGCACAAACAAGACAGAGGGACTTGTAGCCAATACAAACAGGAAAGAGAGGGACTTGTAGTCAGTACACACAGGACAGAGGGACTTGCAGCCAGTACATACAGGACAGAGGGACTTATAGTCAGTATACACAAGACAGAGGGACTTGTAGTCAGTACGCACAAGTCAGAGGGACTTGCAGTCAGTACAAACAAGACAGATTTGTAGTCAATAAAAAGGACATAGGAAGTTGCAGTCAATAGAAAGAGGACAGAGAAACTTGTACTCAGTACAAACAAGATAGAGGGACTTCCAGTCAGCGCAACCAGGACATAGAGACGTGAAGTCAGTACACATAGGACAGAGGGACTTGTAGTCCGTACAAACAAGACAGAGAGACTTGTAGTCAGTACACACAGGGCAGAGGGACTTACAGTCATTACACACAGGGCAGAGGGACTTGGAGTCAGTACACACAGGACAGAGGGACTTATAGTCCGTACAAATAAGATAGAGAGACTTGTAGTCAGTACCTACAGGGCAGACGGACTTACAGTCAGTACACACAGGACAGAGGGACTTGTAGTCCGTACAAACAAGACAGAGAGACCTGTAGTCAGGACACACTAGAAAGAGGGACTTATAGTCAGTACACACAGGGCAGAGGGACTTGCAGTCAGTACAAACAGGACAGGGGGACTTGGAGTCAGTACACCTGGACAGATGGGACTTGTAGTCAGTACAGACAAGACAGAGGGCCTTGCAGTCAGTACACACAAGACAGAGGGCCTTGCAGTCAGTACACACAATACATGCAATTAGTACAATCAGCAGACACAAAACAGGCTGATTAGGAATTAACACTGCAAGTACAAAGACAGTTTAGTTTATTAGAAACACGACAGAAAACTTTTAGTTACTACATGATTATTTAATTAATTTGGTTGCTAGGCATATTCCTACTTATGTTAGAATGGAAACTGGCTGAAGTACATCCGGGCATTTTGATGTCACACTCGCATTACTGTCAGCCCGTAACACCCACTTCCGTTTCCCGTGACATAACACTCAAACCACTATCGTTATATTCCTGGAGTTATATCGAGAGATGATATCATACTATTGCACTCTAACAGTACGCCTCGACCAACACATTATGTTACACACATTTACACACCTGGAGTAACACACCATTATTTCATTCCAACATACTTTCATTGTAATAGTATTGTTATGTTGACATGTTTACGTTTATCACAATATGGCACATCAGCGTTACACCTCCACCAATATACTTAGCCTATATAACTTGTATTATAATTATCCAAAATAACCATATAATTACACTCCATTATTATATTAAAAAAACACCTATCATTATATGTTTGTTGCTATAACAATAGTGTTACACGTAGGACATTATATGTTTGTTGCTATAACAATAGTGTTACACGTAGGACATTATATGTTTGTTGCTATAACAATAGTGTTACACGTAGGACATTAGTTTCGAATATGGCACTACAGTACTTCACCTTCACCAATACACTATTATAATTTCATTACATGATACAGAAGTACACAGCATATAATTATACAAAAATATTACCCGCCAACATTATACTCTAGCTATAACCCTGGTTTTACACTTTTGAAATCTAAACGCTAGGACAAAGTTCCGACATCGTAGCAATGTGTCCCCCGCACCCACGTCGGCGTTACATCCTGGACAATACGCCGTACAAGCAAAACATTAAAATCATAATGTTCCACCCCATGCCCATGATTAAACGCATAATGTTACTACCAGGCTTCGTGTTATAAGAATTACACATCCAGCAAATCATTATGTACAGAACATCATACCCGTTGCATAACGTGTTATAAGATTTACACATCCAACAAATCATTATGTACAGAACATCATACCCGTTGCATAACGTGTTATAAGAATTACACATCCAACAAATCATTATGCACAGAACATCAAACCTGTTGCATAACACACCATGATTATATATACACTGAACATAAAGCCCGTTGAATAACATACCGTGATGGCATGCCTGTCGAATAATCTAATTAGATTTAGTTTGTTAAGACAGTATTAGTCTTCAAACGGATTATATAAGGGTAATTTTAATACGTTAATAGGTTCAATCAATTGTTTATATTCTGTTACAGGTATAAGGTTAGCCGTTGCCCTTCTCGTGACCCCAGACAAAACACTCTTCAAACAGAGCAGGTGACCGGACTACTTTCAAACTGACCTTGACTTTGCACGCGTTATTGTTTACGTTATTGTTTACGTCATTGTTTACGTTATTGTTTACGTTATTGTTTACGTTATTGTTTACGTTATTGTTTACGTTATTTTCCAGCGAAGCGGCTGTTTATCTTCTGTTTCAATGCTTTGTCGTAAGTATGAAGATGTTTTTTTTGACAATTTCGTTCAAACAAGTGATGTCAAAACACGTTAGGCTGACATCTTAATTGTTCGACTCACACACTTAATTATTTCACGTGGTTACGTCGAACTATTTTTCCATACACATATTGCTTAATTTTTCTGGTAAAATGACCACAACAAATGCGCTTTGTGCTCGAAAAATTCTACTGGTATGATTTGTCAATCTTTGAAATAAGAAGTGATGCCCTTTTTGGAAATACATATTATATGCAGGGGACAAGCAGGGAACAGAAAAGTGTCCCAAAAAGGCAGCTGTGGCAGACGTGAAGTGGAGGGAGCTTGAGACCGGAAGCGAGCCTCAGTTTGGAGAGTGCGGACAACACAGTGACATATCTACAAAGCAGCAGAACGCACTCGACCGGAAGTGCTGATGAGAACGATGCGCACGTTCCTGCGCGGTTGGCCGTAGTTGACATTCCAGTCCTGCGGCTTCGTCGAGCGGCTCACCCGCTTCTTGAGGTCGACCATCATCCGACGCAGGGCCCGCTCTCGCACGGCGGACTTTTCGGCAGTCGTGCTGATCGGTCGACGGATGGACGTCGCCTCCAGGTCGGCGATCAGACGGTCCTTGCTGGCTGGTGTCGTAGGGTTGGAGACGGTGAATCTGGCGAATGACAGTTCGTGCACAATTATATGTGCTACTATTATTTGATTCCACCTTCGTTACCGGAGAAGAAACATTCAAATATATGTTCACATATAAACACACACGATAAAATAGTAAAATGACCAGTACAATGAATAACGACAATAAATACAATGACATGATATAATATGTAAGCTAAATATAAATTATATAAACACATTATAACAAATAGAGATGGACTGAAAAGGTTGAGATTGACTAAAACATAATCGTGTGAATATGGTTTAGTGAAGTTATCGTTACGTAAGAGGTGTTTAATTGAGTCAAAATGATGATAATTGTTAGGCGCAGTCTTTGTTATAATACAATTGCAGAAAGCTCCTTTAGGGAGTGATTCGCCTAAGGGTAAGACCCTGTCCAGCTTCCACGTACAGTTACACCATAAACAATAAAACGAGATAGTACATGTTGCATCATTCACCGCGCGGGACTTTCCACTTTAAAAATTCAATTATAAAGCTAAAATATTTCTATTTACAATATCCCGAACCTTAGCAATGCTCAATGCTATATATATTAGACGTAGACGTTTTAAGTACCCATCTCAATTGGCGCTGCTGGGTTGACACAGGGCACATCAGCAGGAGAGCCCAAGAAAGAGGGAACTAGTGAGATATTGTAAAGGATAAATAAAGTAACATTTATGTGAAACGCAGATAACCACTTATCACCGAGGATGACTTAAATTATATTTAATCAAACTCAAAGACGTTAATATGCACAGATGTTATGAGTGGAAAGTTTTGCACAAAACACTCAAGCGTATATGTCAAGAGAAAGTGAAGTCTGATCTCGGAGTCAGCAGGAAGAGTAATCTAATCAACATATGAGTGTGGGAAACTAATAAACTAACGAAACGAAACAACATTGTACGCAATGCACCACTGAGTTGACACTAACAAGGGACATAAAGATATATTCAGCCAACGTAATTCCATAATGTCAACTCCACAATTCAGGAGTTTCACAAATACGACGCAGGACCAGTGCTTCAGTGACTCTCTGTATAAGGACTACCGATGTAAGGAATGTCCACATAAAAGTAACAACTCTGATATCACCGTGCTGGTCTACACAGTGTTGTGTGCCCATGGATATAAGGACTACCGATGTAAGGAATGTCCACATAAAAGTAACAACTCTGATATCTCCGTGCTGGTCTACACAGTGTTGTGTGCCCATGGATATAAGGACTACCGATGTAAGGAATGTCCACATAAAAGTAACAACTCTGATATCTCCGTGTTGGTCTACACAGTGTTGTGTGCCCATGGATATAAGGACTACCGATGTAAGGAATGTCCACATAAAAGTAACAACTCTGATATCTCCGTGTTGGTCTACACAGTGTTGTGTGCCCATGGATATAAGGACTACCGATGTAAGGAATGTCCACATCAAAGTAACAACTCTGATATCTCCGTGCTGGTCTACACAGTGTTGTGTGCCCAGGATATAAGGAACATCAGATATGTGGAACAGTTTGGTCAAGTCTCAACTTGTTCCTTTATAGTGAGAGTCGACGTCTACTATTCATGACGGGTAGAACCATTCAGTGTATGATCCTGGGACACCAACTAGCCACTATGTTGGCCATAACACATCTGACTATAATCGAGGAAGTGTGTGTGTGTGTTTGTATGTGTGGATGTTAAGGGCAATATTACTCCCCACGCTGCTTTGTGCCTGTGAAAAGTGGACACTGTATCAACGTCACGCCAGGAAGCTGAACCACGTCCACACAACCGGCCTCAGAAGACTCCTCAACATCAAGTGGCAGGACAAGATCCCGGATACTGAGGTCCTTGCTCAAGCAGGCCTATCCAGCATCCATACCATCATGATACAGTCTCAGGTACGATGGGCAGGTCGCGTAGCTCGCGTGCCAGACCACTGGCTGCCGAAAAGACTCTTGTACGGTGAGCTACAAGAAGGTGAGCGCTCACAAGGAGGGCAAAAGGAGCGTTTCTAAGACAATCTGAAGATCTCCGTGAAAGTGTTTGCCATCAACCCCAACACATGGGAACACGCTGCTCAGGACCGTGCTGAGTGGCGCTCCTCCCTCTAGAAAGGACCGTGCTGAGTGGCGATCCTCCCTGTATAAAGGACCGTGCTGAGTGGCGCTCCTCCCTGTACAAAGGCGCTGCAACCTGTGAGGCAAACAGAACTGCGACCCATGGTCGGATCGTCCCAGTTTAAATTTTTCGAAATTCACCCCGCTTTTACCTTCTTGTGAACAACCGAATTACTTTTTGTAATTATTAAATAGAACTGTCCGCAACGCTGTGCGAACAATTACGTCACATTGTTGACAACGTCATGCGTCTTTTCTACTACTGTCCGAAGTTGCGTAATACAAGTGCAAGGCATGGCTAGACGTTACTATAAATGCCTGTATTACATCACAATTTCGAGAGATATTGACTGGCAGCACAAAGTACCAAGGTATAGTTGGATATTTCTGTGATAACGTTCGATAATATTATTATCGTAACAGTCACGAACTACCAATTATCAAGTCCGGAGGATGGGCATTTTTGCTAGCACTTGATGTTAATTGATGAGCTACCCATTGAGTAAACTATATGCTATGCTGAGTACAATTGAAAGCCACTGGTACCTTTGGGAAGCCTTCCTAGCCTCCAGGTCGATGTCGAAGCCAATGCAGTGGTAGCTGGCGGGCGAATTGCACGGGAACTGTCGGCAGTGCCTCGACTCGGCCTCGTATCGGCACACGGGGAGTGCGGCCGAGCCCCCTCTCGGTGGGCAGGGCCATCGGGCGGGGGTCGACGTCACTGACCGGTCGACGGTGACAGGAGCCGACTGCACTCGACGGACACCGGCCTGGGGACAGGTCATTGTTTAATTCGTTATCCATGTCATGCGAATAAAGTGGCAGTGCTGTTAATTCCCAATATGTCCTACACCTGACTCTCAATATGTCCTACACTTAATTCTCAATATGTCCTACACCTGACTCTCCATATGTCCTACACCTAACTCTCAATATGTCCTACACCTGACTCTCAATGTGTCCTACACCTGACTCTCAATGTGTCCTATACCTAACTCTCAATATGTTGTTCACCTGTTTCCTAATATGTCCTACACCTGACTCTAAATATGTCGTTCATCTGTTTCCCAGTATGTCCTACACCTAACTCTCAATATGTCCTACACCTGATTCTCAATATGCACCATACCTAACTCTCAATATGTCCTACACCTGACTCTCAATATGTCCTGCATCTGACTCTCAATGTGTCCTACACCTAACTCTCAATATGTCCTACACTTGATTCCCAATATGTACTACACATAACTCTCAATATGTCCTACATCTGTTTCCCAATATGATCTACACCTGACTCTCAATATGTCCTACACCTGACTCTCAATATGTCCTACACCTGACTCTCAATATGTCCTATACCTGACTCTCATTATGTCCTACACCTGACTCTCAATATGTCCTACACCTGACTCTCAATATGTCCTACACCTGGTGTCTGTACATGTCGTTGTTTTATTGCATCGTCCATGACGTACACATTAACTGCCAGTGATGTTACCACGGTACCATCTTGCAATGATTTTTGCACCCTGAAAAATAGTTTACAAACATGGAGTGGTGACGTTGGTAAACTACAAGAGTTCTACTGCTCACAGGCTTAAATGTGTAGTTGCTGGTTGGCAGCACGCGCACGTGTCAGTAACGGAAGGATCCCCGGCGTATGACGACAGCATCCGGTTTGTTTGAGCGACAGATGAGAGGGCGCATCTTCCATGTTGCTTTTTGGTGACAAGTAAACAGGTAAAGGAAACATTTTTTTAATTAAAAACGAGTAGTAATGTTACGCCCGATGAGAATTACACGAATTACTTTTAGATTTGGTTTCAAGGGGAAAACTAACGGTGTGCTCTACCCACCTTCGGCGTTGTCTCTATCCGCGGGACGGCCGGCCGGGCAGACATGCTCTCTCGGACATGACGCAACTGCACGTCCAACACCTCGTCCGTTTTCTGCCAGCAAACCTTTAGGTGGTCAAGTTTCTGGTCAAGCGATTTGGCCAAAGTGATGTTCTTGGCACGAGCTCGCAGTGACGACGTCTTCGCCCTCGCCGTCTGCATCCGTTGACGGTAGGTAAACGTCGCCATCTTGGAACAGTCACGCCTCTCGCTGAAGTCACGTGTGCAGGGTCACGTGGATGATGAATATCGGGATGTCATCGGAAGTGCCCCGACTATCGTCCTGTGTATTCCTGCATGCATATGAATGTCGTCTATCGATCTCTGGGCCTACATGTGCCGCATTATTCGGCACTTGTTGCAATTTACAGGCCTGGGTTAATGTCGATTGTTAATTGTAAATTTGTTAATTGAATTAACTCAATTAAGGTAATTAAATTAAATTAATTAATTAATTTTACCAGAAAGGATAGCTTAATTGAATTTATTTAATTAACTTCAACAATGGGTTTAATTTTATTTTATTTTATTTAAAAATTCCCAATTAAATCTCAATTTAGTGCTCATTCAACAGTTGGTATTACTGGATATAGTTCATACCATGTTATGTAGGATTTTGTCCAGAAAGCCTGCAGTTACTATTCCAGTCACTAGCCTGGCAGAGATCAGGTTCAGGCATGTGCGAATGGGAGGGAGAACATCACAGAGCACATAGACACTGCACCAACTGGGGTGGACTGGTCATTCAGGCACCTGTGAATTGGAGGAAAGCCTAGACAATGGAATGTCCTCTGGTAGGGTGAAAAGTTGATGACAAATGATGGCTTCTGCAAATCTCTGTCTAAAGTAAACATTTTAGGCTGGCAACGTGCAGCCAAGTGGACCTATGTATAAGACACATACATCAAACTATGTTTCAACATTTGTCTGTACATATGTCTGTACATTTGTCTGTACATATGTCTGTACATTTGTCTGTACATATGCAAGTGTACATGACACTTGCAGAGAAAGGTAAAATAGCTTCAGTTTAGGATTTTTTAGAGTGCCAACTTGAATCAAAAGCTAGCTAGTTCTAGTGTGATGCATAAAGTTAGTGTATACATATTTTAAATGCTAGTGTATAAATGGACACCTAATGACTTAGTATTAAAACATTGCTTAAATAACAACTCGGTGCACATAAATTATGTATGTAGTTACCCGGTTTGGTTAATTTGGTGGTTGAATATAGGAGGAAATCCCACACCCTGCAAATCTTCAGCTACAACTTTAAATTTCTTTCAGAAAAAATAAAAATTTTAACAATCATCTACAACTTTTAAAGTGTGATGAAATACTCCATGAACGTTTGTATATATTATATGATAAAATGTTTTTCCAACAAAGCTACAAAACACATTTCTGTTATAAGTCAACAATAATGTTCAGATTTGTTTGATGATAATAATAATGTTCCTCAGATGTAATAAGTAAAGCAATTCCATCAATATATATGAACACTGTACTATCATGACAGTAATGTTTACGAACCTACTTGTGATTTTAGAACTGTTATAAAATGTGTAGACAATAACGATTAACATATATTATTTCAACAATGACTTATATCAAGTGCTTAAACTTACAAAAAAAAACAGTCACACATGAATGCAATCTGCATTTCTACCAAAACATAATTTTATTGTTAATTGAATTAAAGTTGATTGTTAATTTTATTTTAATGAAGAATTTTGAAGGTTGATATTTAATTTAATTTAATTGTGTGAGGTTAATTTAATTTAATTGGGAAATGTTAATTTAAGTTTAATTTAATTTAATTTAATTTAATTAATTAACTTTTAAAGTTTATTGCCCATGCCTGGTTGGAAGTCATTACCTTGATTTAGTATGGGACACCGGAGTGCTACTGAACCGTTTGTAAACTTCACGGCAACTCGGATAATATCTTCTATGTAGAATATCACATTTCTGGAATATAAAACCAAACCAAACAGTGTTGTTGGTTGCTGTGTCGTTATGCTGCATATGTTGCAGTGGCAGCAGTGGCAGCAGTGGCAGCAGTGCCAATGTCTGTTTTTATACTAAGTATATATACATATAAAACGCTAAAAAATACAGACCTTCAAACGCCTGCGCAGAATCTTACACCTAAAATGGTCAGACAAGGTATCCAACACTACGCTATAGGAAAGGACCAAACAACTGCCAGTAAAAACGAAATAAAGAAGAGAAATGGAGGTGGATAGGACACACACTGAGGAAACCAGCAACAAACATCACACGACAAGCACTTACGTGGAACTCCCGAGGGAAGAGAAAAAGAGGAAGGCGAAGAAATACTTGGCAGAGAGACACCGAAAACGAAAGAAAGAAGATGGGATACACCGGGAAAGAAATGGAGAAATAGACACAAACAGACAAGAGTGGAGGACCATGGTCGATGGCCTATGCTCCTAGCGAGCAAACAGGACAAAGTAAGTAAGTAAATTATACTACACAATGAGATCAGCATTGTAGCGTACCGGACGAACCAGAAGATCAAGCGTTCGATACGTCATGGTGGTAATTTACCGACATGTTGCAGCTAAGACAAGCATTATCTCACGAGACAGCTAAGACAAGCATTATCTCACGAGACAGAAGCTGCCCACTACATATTGTTACTTACGATAAATCCAGCCGTTCATGTCTCGCACCCGCTTAATGCTGATACTTGTGGCCAATACGCCAGAGAAGCGATGTAATTCGCGTGGAGTTTACAACCATATCGTGGCCTATTGAGTTTCGAACAGGACAATTGTACACACACCGGACTGGCGCCAAATCTGATTAAATCACTGTCGCCGCTGTCACCTTAGCAGACTGGTCCTCGAAAGGACTTATATGACTGGCGTAGTGGCACCACTGTTGTGTTTCGGGGTACTTTGTAATCAGAGCAGGTTATAACTGATTAAGCCCTTTGCACAGGCGCCGTATCGATTCACTATATTCAACGAGCTGTGGCGTTAGCCGTTGTGTGTATTTATACGTTCGAACGTGCTTACAACAATTAACAGGACGAGATCTTGATAGAGACCGTATAGTGATTGATATACACGTCATTAGTGTTGTGTTTATTTCTCACGTAATCATCTCTATGTGTGTCAGCCAACCGTGTTTTCTTGGACATGTAACGACAAATATTCCACAGTGTTCTTTACAGAAACAGAAATCAGAAATCAAACTCTCGTATGCAGAAGTTCAGAAGATTGTTCGTTATTGGCGTCAACTATATATCCACGCTCTATGTGAGCAGTCTCGTGAGTCGTCCGAAGGAAACTTACAAGGCCTCACAATATCATACAACAAGCGTGCCATCGTAGCATATCTGCCCCCTCGTTACACCTACACATTACACTTCAACATTGTACCATTGCACATCAGCATTACACTCTTGTCAGCGTAGCTACAAGATCACCCTTCCATATAGTTGATTCCCAGTGTTAATGTATGTCAAAATGCAAATGTTTACCTGCACACCAAACCCATCCCACATCTACGCCAACGCGTACTCGATCGCTTCAAACATAGCCAACTATCGCACATGACATACTAATATATACTGAACGCATGCGTTTGTGTACTATATAACGTGGGCATTAATGATATATTTGTCACTGTAGTTAGTCCGTCACGGTAACGTCATAGCGACCCCTGCCCTTCTATTTGCATGTTGCACGCAGATTTGTCTGGGAGAAGTGGAGAAGTAAGTGGCCCCTACCTTGTGGTGAGCCGTTCCTTGGTATGTCAGCCTGTAGCACCGCGGGCAGCACCAGCAGCCTTGTTACACCAACAGCCGTGTTACACCAACAACAGTGTAACAACAGCTGTGTTACAGTGTAACTGAATTGTTGCCACTGTTCTGCTTGTGTTGGACACAGTGTCGACTCGTATTCAGGCCGCCTACGACGCGTTAAACGGTGGCCTTCGTGTAGTAAGATTGTGGTGACGTGTTTAGACACATACGGTCGAAGGTGAATAACTAACTGCTAGTGGTTGTTAGTGTTGATACACACTCCTCTGAGTTCAAGTAATATCGTCAGATAATATACAGATTCGACAGACATATAAAAATACCCTAAAACGGTTATTAAAAGTGTAATAACATCGCATGTCGCCTCATGCATATGCCCAGTTGAATGGCAGACTGACACTGACATTGTCGAGTCCAACTACAACTGTAGAGCCTCGCACTTCGAAGGAGATCAACGCACTGCGGTCACACATGAGCCAATAATGTCGGCTCATTCATTCAGCGTCGAATCAATAAGAACGCAAAATCTCTGAAGCGTGACCACAACTGAAGCACCGAGGACCACCGTTCAACTGAAGCACCGAGGACCGCCGTTCAACTGAAGCACCGAGGACCGCCGTTCAACTGAAGCACCGAGAACCACCGTTCAACTGAAGCACCGAGGACCGCCGTTCAACTGAAGCACCGAGGACCGCCGTTCAACTGAAGCGCCGAGGACCACCGTTCAACTGAAGCACCGAGGACCACCGTTCAACTGAAGCGCCGAGGACCGCCGTTCAACTGAAGCACCGAGGACCACCGTTCAACTGAAGCACCGAGGACCGCCGTTCAACTGAAGCACCGAGGACCACCGTTCAACTGAAGCACCGAGGACCACCGTTCAACTGAAGCACCGAGGACCACCATTCAACTGAAGCGCCGAGGACCGCCGTTCAACTGAAGCACCGAGGACCACCGTTCAACTGAAGCACCGAGGACCGCCGTTCAACTGAAGCACCGAGGACCACCGTTCAACTGAAGCACCGAGGACCACCGTTCAACTGAAGCACCGAGGACCACCATTCAACTGAAGCACCGAGGACCACCGTTCAACTGAAGCACAGAGGACCACCGTTCAACTGAAGCACAGAGGACCGCCGTTCAACTGAAGCACCGAGGACCACCGTTCGACTGAAGCACAGAGGACCGCCGTTCAACTGAAGCACAGAGGACCGCCGTTCAACTGAAGCACCGAGGACCACCGTTCAACTGAAGCACAGAGGACCACCGTTCAACTGAAGCACAGAGGACCACCGTTCAACTGAAGCACCGAGGACCACCATTCAACTGAAGCACCGAGGACCACCGTTCAACTGAAGCACAGAGGACCACCGTTCAACTGAAGCACAGAGGACCGCCGTTCAACTGAAGCACAGAGGACCACCGTTCAACTGAAGCACCGAGGACCACCGTTCAACTGAAGCGCCGAGGACCGCCGTTCAACTGAAGCACCGAGGACCACCGTTCAACTGAAGCACCGAGGACCGCCGTTCAACTGAAGCACCGAGGACCGCCGTTCAACTGAAGCACCGAGGACCACCGTTCAACTGAAGCACCGATGACGGCCGTTCAACTGAAGCACCGAGGACCGCCGTTCAACTGAAGCACCGAGGACCATCGTTCAACTGAAGCACCGAGGACCGCCGTTCAACTGAAGCACCGAGGACCAACGTTCAACTGAAGCACCGAGGACCGCCGTTCAACTGAAGCACCGAGGACCGCCGTTCAACTGAAGCGCCGAGGACCACCGTTCAACTGAAGCACCGAGGACCACCGTTCAACTGAAGCGCCGAGGACCGCCGTTCAACTGAAGCACCGAGGACCACCGTTCAACTGAAGCACCGAGGACCGCCGTTCAACTGAAGCACCGAGGACCACCGTTCAACTGAAGCACCGAGGACCACCGTTCAACTGAAGCACCGAGGACCACCATTCAACTGAAGCGCCGAGGACCGCCGTTCAACTGAAGCACCGATGACCACCGTTCAACTGAAGCACAGAGGCCGCCGTTCAACTGAAGCACCGAGGACCGCCGTTCAACTGAAGCACAGAGGACCACTGTTCAACTGAAGCACCGAGGACCACTGTTCAACTGAAGCACCGAGAGCCCTTTGGCTGCAAAACAAATGATGTCTCACTGCCACTGAATATGAATAAATAATAATTGTGATGTTGTATAACCGTAAGTATTAGTAATCATAGAAATCATGTGGACGAATGAACCTTTTTGAAGGAACATTGTGTGTATAAAACAAAAGCTGCATAGAGTTCATCGCCATCTGAAGAATTCTTAAAAAATCTTGCTTATCGAAGCGCAGACATTTTTAGCGCAATGCAAGTTTTCGTATTGTGTTGTACTGTATAGAATCCTAACGAACTGTTAACCGCAGTGCACACAACCACACACAACACAACCACACACAACACAACCACACACACAACCACACACAACACAACCACACACAACACAACCACACACACAACCACACACAACACAACCACACACAACACAACCACACACACAACCACACACAACACAACCACACACAACACAACCACACACAACACAACCACACACAACACAACCACACACAACACAACCACACACAACACAACCACACACAACACAACCACACACAACACAACCACACACAACACAACCACACACAACACAATCACACACAACACAACCACACACAACACAACCACACACAACACAACCACACACAACACAACCACACACAACACAACCACACACAACACAACCACACACACAACCACACACAACACAACCACACACAACACAACCACACACAACACAACCACACACAACACAACCACACACAACACAACCACACACAACACAACCACACACAACACAACCACACACAACACAACCACACACAACACAACCACACACAACACAACCACACACACAACCACACACAACACAACCACACACAACACAACCACACACACAACCACACACAACACAACCACACACAACACAACCACACACAACACAACCACACACAACACAACACAACCACACACACAACACAACCACACACAACACAACCACACACAACACAACCACTAACAACACAACCACACACACCATTACATAAAGAAAATACAAATAAATGTAAAAAGAGACCGCGAGATGATGCTTTCGTGTTTTTTCTTTCTGTCTTATGTTATTTGCCCATAGTCTCGTCATCAAATACTTGTGCTTGCATGCGTGCGTGCGTGCGTGCGTGCGTGCGTGCGTGCGTGCGTGCGTGCGTGCGTGCGTGCGTGCGTGCGTGCGTGCGTGCGTGCGTGCGTGCGTGCGTATGGTAGTGTCAGTTTAATTTATGTTTATGATTATTGGTTAACATAATAAACGAAATAGTTACATTGAATTTCCGCTGCACAAATACCCGGACTGGACCCTAACAGAACACTTCCGGTCCACTTCTACAGCGCTAAACTGTTTTCTAAATTATATCGAGGTCTAAAATAAATTTAACTGGTGGTACTTTTCGAAGTGCATCATATATCTGACTGCGCAGCTAACGACATATGATGGCGCCACCTCACGGCATATGAGTATCCAGACTAACAGAAAACCAAACGCGCACCGTCGCCATGTGTGCGTGCGTGCGTGCGTGCGTGCGTGCGTGCGTGCATGCGCGCGTGTGTGCGCCTGTTAAATACAGAGTATATTAAGGCGTGTGCATAGTCAATCTTCAATATTTATCGAACAGATTCGAAAACATGTCTTTCTCGTTCTCAGTCTCACCCTACGCGCGTAACAACGGTTTAATGTAATGTGATTATTTCACTGCCATTTCTTGGAAAACGTCCACCGCTGCTTTTATTATCTCCCAACTTTTCCAATGTGTTTTGTGAGACTCGTAGCGTAACTTGTGGATTTTGCACGTCATGACGCGAATATTACCTTGTCACTCGACAGCGGGCTGACAACCTGAGCTTTTATGATAATGCAGTATAATTCGGGGCAGTGAACGCAGCGTGTGTGTGTGTGCTATAAACTGTCCGAGTAAACGCCGTCAGAAAGAAAATTCCGACCCTTCCGTAGCACTTGTTAAGCTCGACTCGGTTAGTTGCTCCGCGGGAACCTCTTTCATCGTCGACTCTGTGACCGCCGAGAGAGGTCGGGGGCAAGTGGCCTCGGACCCGGTGTTAAGGTTCGTAGCGCCCCCTGCCGGTAAGCTTAATGTTCGTTGTTTGAATGACATTTTCTTTCCGCCGTAGGATTGTCTCAGTGCCGTAGCTCTGGTGGGGTAGTAGAGGGTAATTGCCGCGCCCTCAACGGGTTTTCTCACGATGTATTTCTGCCTGATCACGTCAATGCCGCTCACGGTGCTCATTACCCTATCCAGGTGGCGCTGCAGTTCTTTCTCCGTGCTCGTCACCAGGGGGCGCCTCACGGAATCAATGGCTTCCGGGTCCCCGGCCCAGCATTCGCGTAAGCTCAGCGAGTCGTCGAACTGAATGATGTGTCTTGGCTTGTGAACCTTCGAACTAATTGATTTGCTTCTGATGTCGTTCTCTTTTGCGCTCTGGATACGGCGGAAGACCTTATCGTGTTTACCGGTTTGGTTCCTCTCAGAATCGGCGGGAGCCGACCTGCGGCTGATCTTGTCGCGACTTAGCGCGAACGAAGAGCACTGCTGCAGGTCGTCGTCCGGTGGCGCCCTCTGTTTGAAATACCGTGCACTACTGACAGTGCGCGCGAACGAACACTGCCGCTGCTGGTCATCGCCTCGTGGTGCCCCCTGTTCACGATGCTGTGCACTACTTCTCGGGGTTGGTTTCTGCGACAGGTCTTCGGCCTCTCCCTTGCCCGTCTCCGCGGAGACAGACTCCGGCGCCGCGGCAGTCTCGTCCAACTCCAACACCTCCCGTAGCAGCCGACAATCCAGTTCAGTGGTCAGCGTGTTCTTCCGCTCGTGAACCAGCTTCCATCTCGCCTGCGCGTTTCGCTGAACTTGATCCACCCCTTTCCGTTGGCCATTTTCCCATTTCTGCCTTTCGTTTCCACCCACTGACGTCACGAGAGGAACCACCGAACGCATAGTGTATTTCATGAGCTTCTCTTTGTATTTGCGCATCTCTCTCTCGAGCGGTCCGTTCCGAAACTCGGCTCGCTGTCGTTCCAGCGATCGCAAAACTCTCTCCCGTTCCACATCGGAGCATCTCAGTTTTCTCAACAGTTCCATGCGGGCAGTCTTGCCGTGCGTCACTACGTCATTGATATGAATCGGAGACATGTCGTTTTTTCTTCTAAATCGTTCACTTGTCGGCGATATTGAATGGCCTTATCTTTAGAGCGATTTGCTTACGAATTCGACGGAGGCGCGTACTAACTGTGACGTCACACACTACGACATGAGTACGTAGCTGAAGGTCATGAATAGTGTCACGCGTCGCTATTATTTCTCGAAAATGTGCAGTTTTCATGTCTTGTCGTGACGCTACAGCGTGTTCATATAACGTGTTCATATAACGTGTTCATATAACGACTATTAATTAATTATATTTGATGTTTCGTAGCAACCAAACTCCGTTGTAGAATAGCGTGGAACGTAATGCCTCGTTATGGGGCATAACATCAATACATATGTAATGCAATATATACTATAGGCTATATACATCTCTATGATCACATTCACCCCGCCCGACACTCCCCAACAGCTAGGGTAAAGCAATAAATAAAGGCTAGGATTAGTAACAAATAAAGGTTAGGGTAAGTAATAAATCAAAACTATGGGAAATCGTAGATGATGAACACATTTAAAAAGAGTGAATGAAGTTCAGAAAACCTGTTTAAAAAAGATAGTTAGTTGTTTCGCTTGTCAAGCTTTTGTACATATATGACAGTTGGTGGAGTCGCCTGTAGTGCAATAATACGCACGCACGCACGCACGCACGCACGCACGCACGCACGCACGCACGCACGCACGCACGCACGCACGCACGCACGAACGAACGTACGCACACATACACGCACGCACGCACGCACGCACGCACGCACGCACGCACGCACGCACGCACACACCATAATGATTAATCTGTATCCGATGATCGTTAACGTGAAGGTTAAACGGTAAACACAATTCAATGGTGATTAGTAACCTGAGTTACCGGTTATTCCACCCAGGACGTGTGCTATTGTCAGTCAATACAGACTACAAACCTTGTTCGTGACCTGGCCGCCCATGTGCCATTAATTAGTCGAGAATGCCTGGAATCACCGCCGACAAGGCGAACACGCACCAGTGATTACTTTATTAATTATATTTGAAAAATTATTGATTATTCAAGGGCGATCGTGCAACAGTAAGCGCGATCAATGAATCGCTGAATGTCAAGTTAAAGGCGGTTTAAGGCATCTTAATTGCATCATGCATAAGACTACTAGATGAGATTTCGCTTATGCGGCCAGACGTGAAGGCGATATGTCGCGGGCAGCTGATGTCTTCTGACGGAATGGCGGACGACTGCAACACCGAAGACGAATGTTACAAGACAGACGACCTGATATTCAACAAGAGCGGCCACTTGTGTCACGACTCGAGGTTCGGCGACATCTTCACTGAGATCAACGCGAAGGAGCAATGGCGCACGAAAGAGAAGAACGCACTGGAGGCGAAGTCGCTTGCGTACAAGTCTCGCGTGATGCGTCGCGCAAAGGACGTCACGTGCAACGCCTACGACCACGAGATAATGATGCTGCGACGGAACCTGTGCGACATCCGGTCGACAACGAGTCACCTCGCGCCGACCTCCTCCCGCGGCCGGAGTGAGTCGGTCGATAGGGCGAAACGGACACTGCTGGCGCCACCTATCGATGCAAACCCGCGGCGTCCCATCGGTTTGCCTCCTGTGATGTCACCGTCGCATGGTATGGTCGACACGTTCGCGTGGAAACACTTGGCGCCGTTGCCCAAGTCCATCCGGGTGGAACTTCCGGACATGAACGGGTGCAACACCGGCGCCGCAGCACATAGTTTCCCGAACCCGAACAAACGGCTACCGTCGATAGCGACAGCAAAAAGCGAGCCGAATGTCAAGACGTCGACGATGAAAAACATGTCACGGAATAGGAACATTGTCCTGTCTCTGGAGCGACTCTACCGACGTCGAGAAAACTGGCAGAACTACGACGACACGGCCGCTCGCAGGCGACGGTTGCCGAAGGCGACGCCGTCAGATCGCGAGCTCACTCGGGCCAAGTTCATCCTGCAGTCGAACGAGCACACCCGCAAACTGATGACCACTCCGTTGCCTAAACGCTGACAGGCTCCGGTGAGCAGCGCATGACGGGTTCAGGTCCGTCCTCATGGTTTTGAAAAAAGGGTTCGGGCGTACACAATCAGCCGGGAATTTTTGGGATGATTTCTGTGTTACCGTTACAACATATTCTCTTAAAATGGGATCGTCCCCGACCCCCGAGGATGGGCAAAGGGTTTGACCACAGTTACGCTTCTGCAAATGTATCGCTGCGAACGCAGTGCTTACACACTGCGAGGTAGACAATTGCAGTGATTTTATTTACCAAAAAGTGACAGTGTGGATTCAGCCGACGAGGTTGGAACGTTTAAGATGTCGGGTCTTTTGCAATGCGATGTTGGTAAAACTGGTTCAGCGGATCAGTGACATAGCGCTAGTGGATGTTGTAAACTTTAAGGATTGTTGATGGTCAAGTTTTCATGCAATCGTGCAAAACGTTAACATGGCTGCCAACGGACAAAAGCAACCGTGGTCTGTGCCCTTCAAATGCCGGATTAACTCTTGAATCGACGTCACATAAACATGGAGTTCTTCTTCCGACAATCTTCAGCGACATTACAACGTAACAGCAATATAATCGCATTGAACGAATGAGCGGGAAATCACAAACAAAATTGTTGCAAAACGAAGATTTGTAGGATTTATGAAATCTGTTGCAGGCAAGATACGAAAACGTGACACGGGGAGGCACTGTTGCTGAAACATTAACCGGATATTAAGAAATATTAATGCTTACCAAAATATCCACATTTCCATTAGTAGCTATTTGTGCTCGGGCTTGTGTTGCTATTGAATGGTTATCTATGTAGTGAACAAATTCACGTCTCTAGATCGTGAATAACACGGCCACTTTCACGTCTCTAGATCGTGAACAACACGGGCATGTGTACTTATCTAGTTCGTGAACAATACGGACACCTTCTTGTCTCTAGATCGTGAACAACACGGGCATTTTCACGTCTTTTATCGTGAACAACACGGACACCTTCATGCCTCTAGATCGTGAGCAACACGGACACCTGTACTTATCTAGATCGTGAACAACACGGACACCTTTATGTATCTAGATCGTGAACAACGCGGACACCTTCATGTATCTAGATCGTGAAGAACACGGACACCTTCATGTATCTAGATCGTGAACAACACGGACACTTTCATGTATCTAGATCGTGAACAAAAAGGACACCTTCTATCTTTAGATCGTGAACAATACGGACAGTTTCATCTCTCTGGATTGTGAATAACATGGACACCACCACGTGTCCAGATTGTGAAAACACGGACAAACTCACGTATCTGTTGTGTTAATGCTAGTAGTGTGAATATGTTTAAAACTAGAATTGACAGATATATGATAAGAGCGGGCTACACATAGATGACACAATTGTTGGACTCTCGATAAGCCAATGACTTCCTTGTCCACTTGCCATCTGGAACTTGTTGTTTGGGATGGCAATCTTGTTAACTCTTGTTAAAATCTTGTTAAAATCTAGACCGTGAACAACATGGATCCACATATACGTCGATTATAAATTACAGATTTTGAACAACTGACATATTCTCATTAACGTGAACAACTTACGGGAGTCTTACGGAAGTACGGAAGTTTGTATGACTCCAACAACCTATGTTCTATGGAAACGTACCTCAGCGAAATCATAATTAGTGTTCAGGGTTTACTATTGCACGTCTGAACAATAATGTAGAATCGTTAATTTGAACGAGCCTGGTCGATACGCTATGGCAAATACAATATGTAATATTATCAAGATAATAAATCACGTACAACTTAAGCTACGGTGGTGCTTTCAATAGAAATGTGTTGTACGTGCATAACACGTGAGTCAATCGAATGAGTTATACATGAGTAACAGGTGCGTCATTCGAACGTGTTGTACGGGTGTAACATGTGTGTCACACACAAGTGCTACACCTGTGTAGCAGGTGCGCCAGTTGAATGCTCACAAGATGAACAACATTGTTGTAAACACGGCGCCAATGTTTGTAGTAAATTTAAGTTGTGCGTGTAGAGCGTACGCTGCAGTCTCAATGGCGCGACCTCTGAACCTATGAGTAGACTCGCCTCATTGTCTTGTGGAGCACAAAGTATGTCGGTTGCACTTTATGTTCTACGATATAAAAATGTTTAGCAATGTCACCCTACAGTGTACTATCACCACTACAATACTCCGGTCCTTGCCTACACACACACGCACGCACGCACGCACGCACGCACGCACGCACGCACGCACGCACGCACGCACGCACACACATAATGCGATTAGATTGAATGATGCACACACGTACACACTCACATCAACATTTCAATGATTCGTGCAATATTTATTAATGGCTCAAATAGGGATGTGCCATAAAAAAAATAACACGATTACCATCCTGTGTGTGTGTGCGTGTGTGTGTGTGTGTGTGTGTGTGTGTGTGTGTGTGTGCGTGCGTGCGTGCGTGCGTGCGTGCGTGCGTGCGTGCGTGCGTGCGTGCGTGCGTGCGTGCGTGCGTGCGTGCGTGCGTGCGTGCGTGCGTGCGTGCGTGCGTGCGTGAGTGCGTGCGTGTGTGTTTTCTTAAAACGACTCCGTAACAACTGGCCCCTGTAAACAACTGGCCCCGGTCTCTCCTGCTCGAGTACGAGTCATTCACCCGACGTAGGCACCACGCGTTGTGGTTAGCTTCTAATGGCCAACGTGTCAGCCAGTCGCTGACGTTTTTATTTATTACCAGGTGCGGATTGAATGCAGTGCTGATTCATGCAATCGATTCGTTACGCCCATGTGTTGTGCTTACTGAAAATAGTGCCACTGTGAAGTGGTGAATTCACTGGGTTAAAACATCCAACTCGTTGAAGGAAACTAGCGATACAAACATAGGGTAATAAGTAACTTATTCGGTTACACGTACAGTTGAACAGGTTATCACGTGCAACTCGATCAGGAGATCATCTATAAACTCATTGGGACTTATGACGAGGACCACCTAGAATACTATACTAGACAACAGAATCGAACCAACTCAAACACCAAAGCGACACACATAAATGCGATAAAATAGTGCAAATTGCAGTTAGTGTACAAACTTCAATCAATAACATTTTATTGCAAATTGATAGACTGAATTATTATGATATAGTTTAATGTTTATACAAACAAATAACACACAGTACGTGTATCATATACATGTAGGTCAATGTTAACTTTAACTAAGATGTTTCACAGATGTTACATGCATAAGTTGTTACGTACACATGTAATATAATGTATGTCTGATAATAATACATTTTACAATAGATTGTAAGACTATCGTTTGCGAGTGAGTTATTAAGCTGAATATCTCCCCGTCACCTCGCTTTAACAAAACTACCACTTTCAGCCCAACCTTAACGTTATTCTAATTCGCTAAACATTACGTAGGGTTTTCACATGAGTAATAACAACACCGTGAGTTTTAACACCACGCTTTATGTTCTGGACTAACTGGATACGTTTTAACTAATACAACGCCGCGACGGCGGCAGCGACCGCAGCTGGCGCCGACGCCGCCGGCGGTGCGTCTACATAGTAACTGTTGTTTTTATTGTCGTTGCTGCTGACGTCACTGCACCTGAAAGATCAACCTATGTCGACTGTGTGTAGCGCCCACAACAACGAAGGTAGCCTCGATTGTCCAGGCTGCGCGCTGTGGCGCCACCGTTTGTCGCACACATCATCGCCTGGATGCAAAGTGTACCTTTCATTGTGACCCAAATTATGTACGCACAGTCGCACACAGATTCTGGGTGCATACACAATTAGCTCATTACGATGTCATCCGGGCATTTGGCTAACTTATAAAGTAAGAGTGAACTTTTATCAGTCTATACGTTGCAATTCGAATTAACTTTAACTTTGATTGTATTGACGTACACAACTGTCAGACTGGGGCCAGACTCTCTTCTCGGCGAGTTCGTCAAGGCGAGCGAGAGTCGGATAAGACAACAACGAAGACTGATATACCCGCCAAAGACGGCATTAAGGTGGCCTGTCACACTAAATTTGGTGCCCACCAAAATCGGTCTGGGGGAACATTTTTGGCAGCCACAATTGGTCCCCTTTGAATAAAACTAATCCACAGACCACTTTTGGCTGCTAAAGGTAGGATATAGATTTTAAATGTAGAAGGGCCTCTTAGAGCAGTAAAAAGAGACAGAACAAGTGCTGGACAAAAGTGAATATTTACAAAGATTAACCGATAGATATATCATTATTATATATAGTGTCTGTAGAACTGTTTAGCAAACAGTTGGACAGCAGCACGAGAAGTGGAGAATAATGTGTTCGTAGAACTGCTCATAGAACTGCTCATTAAACACGATAAATCGGACCAATTATGGCGCATGGGGACTACCTTTAGCTGGATAATTTGACGGACCAAATTGACCGTGACAACCACCACTGTAGCCGTCCAGTACATTCACGAATGAATGATTTCACGCGTCATTCAGACGCCAACGTTTTTAGAATAGAATAGAATACATTTTATTTCGGACAAAAACCCACATGCACATATGCATTAAGAATCTAAGTAAGTTAAAAATATCAGAAATAATGATAATTGACTATATATAAAGGGGATTTAACGTAAATGTGCAAACAAGACCCATATACATACAAATATGCGTTAACAAATAAATAAGCTATAACATAACAAATTATTGAGTATAATTGTATAAATAGAATATACAATTGTCATTGTACATAAAATCCATATGTAAATATGCATAAAAATAAGTTATAAAATATATAGTTTTTCTTACATTGAGTATATATAAACCAGATATAAAATCACCACCGTACACAGTATCGTGCACTTGCCCATCTGGACCGCGCGGGTCCGTAAGCTATATTTACACAATTGTTGATGCAGTGGATTAAATTATTTTCTAATGCATACACACGATTTCTAAAACCATAAAATATTTTTATTTTGCGCAATAGGGCGTAAACATTATCGATATCATTATTAACAAACCTACTACTAGCGACTGCCCCATCAGTTGTAATCTAGGATCCGTCTACGCATGTTGTGATAGGCAACCTTAAGTTTCAAACAAGTGCCCTTTTTAAAGTTTACCCATAGTTGGGAACAATACATTGTACAACAATATGCATGTAATAGTTGCAGTTTAACATCAATAGAAACATCATGACATTTTTTAATGATAGAAATAATCATACCTAAATATTTGACCTTTTCAACATATTTAAGCTTGGTATTGTTCATGCAAATACCTGGACATGTTAAGCGATAGCCTCGTGGTTTGACAACCATACGTATTGATTTCATAGGGTTATAAATTATATAATTTTCAAAACCAAAAGCAAATATTCAGCAAAGCCTGAAAACCACACGAGCTAGGCTCAAGAATACATAAATCGTCTGCATATAACATTTGGCTAGCTCAGCAGTTGCTAATGTGGCAAAGCAATTTTTATTTATTTATGAATAGAACGCAGTTCTGCAGTCATTTAGTCGATTTATAGTGTGCATTTATTTTTCATAGAAAGTCGGCGTACTGCAAAAGTATCCAGAATCAAATAAGTCGATGAAGTAAATTAGCGCTAACATGCGGATTGCCTCCGATACACACCATTATAATATGAACATATTGCAATCTTTTATTCTTTTCACCCGGACGGCAAGTCTTGACATGTGTCCTATCTGCTGAACTGTGTGTAAGATTAAAAGTAATGGCAGTTGTGTGCGTAATATTATTCATCATTATACACGCGTTCAGTACGGACCGTGCAATACAAGGGTGCAATCAAACTAATCACCAGTGGCGCCACCTTTCATCACTGCCACAACTCACATTTGATGTGAAGATTCTGCACATCGTCGTTTTATTTGGTAAACTCCTCATTTTCTCAAGAGAACTCCCAGTTTCAATTACACACAATTGTGGACAGAGGTTGTATTAGAAATGTGTCTAGAAACACAATAACGTTCGGTTTTGTTTGAAACTACGTCACGTTACGTTACTCAAATGCACAGATTGTAATAAAGTCGTGAGAGTGGTAATACGCCGAGTGGCGCCTCTATTGGGGAATGTGGGCAAACTCCCCGCCAGTGGCGCCACTTAGTGAATGTAATGTAAGTCACTCACGATTTCAGCACGGCCACAACCTACATTTTATGTGCAGATTCTGCACATCTTTATTTCATTTGGTACAATCCTAATTTTTGCCAAAACATTTTTCAGTTTCGATTGCATGCAATTATGGATAGTGTTTGCATTGAAAGTGTGTCTAGAAACACAATAGCGCGCGAACACATATCATTCAGATGTCTGTCGCTACTGTTAATCCATTTGCAAACCAGAATTCACTGACATCCGTTAAATCAAGCTCATTCTAACGTGACAGTGACATAATGTACTACTCTAATATTACTGCACTTTCTACTATATTTCTGGTGTTATTATTGATGTCACTGCTAATGTTGTTGCTTCTGCTTCTGTCGCCACCCGCCGGTCTAGCAGCTGTTGTCTTTGCCGCTGGCGTAGTCGTTTCTGCTGGAGCACTTAATTGAGTAATTTACATACGTCACCGTGTCGGCGAGCTGCGCCCACGTCATCTGCGGAGGCGCGCGCACAACCCGCTATAGACGTCCACGAATAAGTGTCTCTGTTTACTGTCAGTACTGTACTCGTGTACGAGTCATTCACCCGACCTAGGTACCACGCGTCGTGGTTAGCTAATGGCCAACGTGTCAGACAGTCGCCAACGTTTTTATTTATTAATAGGTACGGATTGAATGCAGAACTGATTCATGCAATCGATTCGTTACGCCCATGTGTTGTGCTTACTGAAAATAGTGCCACTGTGAAATGGTGAATACACTGTGTTTAAACAACCAACTCGTTGAAGAAAACTAGCGATAGTAGATAACATGCAACTCGATCAGGAGCTCATCTCGAAACTCATTGGGGCTTATGACGAGGACCACCCAGAATGCAATAATAGAACAATACAAGAGAACCAATACAAACACCAAAGTGACGTACACCAAAGTGACGTACACCAAAGTGACGTACACCAAAGTGACGTACACCAATACGATAATACAGCACAAAGCACGGCGAGTGTAGAAACCTCAATAAACAATGTATTAGTGCAAATTAATAGATTATGGATTATTATGATATGGTTGAATGTTTATGCAAATAAATAACATACATATGTTAAAGGTACATAGCCTGATCGATGTTTTTGTAAAAATTATTGGTTACAGTATAAACTACATAGTTTTTCTATATTTTATCATATTGGCTGCCCAAATGTGTTTGAATGAACCACATTTTTTTAATATGATTTGACAGTTATCTGTTTACGAATATTATCCTTGCTGTTCAGCATGCAATGTAAACATAGTATTCGGGTCGAAACATTCAAATTAATCAAATAGCGTTCAAGTTGTATTAACACATTTTGGTTCATTAAAACACATTTGAGCGGTCAAGATGCTAGAACAGACGTAGTGTATACTATATAACATGATTTCACGATAAAAACCACCAGACCATATACCTTTAACTAAGATGGTTCAGTGTTTGCATGCATATGTTATAAAGTACACGTTTAACAGAACATGTGTCTGATAATAATGCCTTTTACTGCTTGTATGAGAGATTATGAAATTTCACATGGGTAATAACACCACCGTGAGTTCTGACACTGCACCTTTTGTTCTGGCCTAACATGACGCGTTTAAACTAATACGACGTTGAGCCACCCACGCTCTCCAAACCGCAATAGGAAAGGCTTTATTTCACTAAAGGCTTTATTTCACGATGGTAACGTAACACAATAACTTGTGTCGGTGAACAGGTCGAAGCAAATTTCCAAAAAAAAAATTCCACACATAAACAAACTGCTGTACACACAGACTAATCTGTACGTCAAGAGGACAAGGACCTATTCATCGGTAATTCCAACAAAACATGTAGACGTATTTAAATGGTACTCATCCACATTAAAGCGAAACAAAAATCATGGTTTTGGGGCTATGCATCTAAACGAAATGCTAAAAACTTACCACTTGCAACTAAAATCAAGAATATCACGCCAGTGGTTTACTCAGAATGTGTTCTAAATGTGGGAAATTCCGGTCATTTCTCCGAATGACCGAGGGTTGATATGTTACCCAGCGCGACCGATAAGCGCATGCATAGTTTTATGAAATCGGGGTAACCTAGACTACAAATGGTGTATTAAGGACATGCACAGAACCAACACGAACTCTCAAACAAACTTTAATTTTGCCGGAAAGAGGACTAGTTTAGTAAACAAAGGCCAAATATATTACATAGTTTAGAGTTTGAACGCAAATAGCATGGCCATATCCTATTGACAAATATATGGATAGGCGTATATAAGTTTATTTTTATTTGGCGAGCGAATATTACCAGAATACGACATTCGACAACACTATGGAATTACTATCAAATTTAAATGTTGAGTGTTCAACAAGGTTTTCCTAGTAAACCACTGGCGTGATATTATTAATTGTAGCTACAAATGGTTATGTTTAGGTAACTCTTATTGGTAACTTCGGTATAGGCCGAAAACCATGACTTTTGTCTCGCTTTAAACAGGCAATTAATTCATAATAGCCATCCAATCAGTATTCGCCAGGGGGCGCCACAGTAACGTAGTTGACAACTTTGTTATAGACTTAGTTCTGACTTTAACATCATTCGGTTTGTAGTCTACTTTCGTAATGGTTGCCTATTCAATCTTCTTCGATCGCGTCGTTGTCTGCCACAACAGGATGCGCACTCATGCATTCGCAAGCACTCGAACTTGCACACACAAATGCACACGCGCGCACGCATACCACGCTTATATACATACGACTGCAAACGTGTTATCCAGATATATATAACTATTCCACAACGTCATATATTTTAGGATTCAAACACCTCCTCGAATTAGAACACACCCCAGAATTAGAACACACCCCAGAATTAGAACGCATCCCAGAATTAACGCGGGAGTTATCCGTTCAGTAGAATCAGACGCGCCACCTGGTGAGAACAGATAGCAACCGAATGAGGTAGAACAGAGCGGACATGTGTCAGTCCGGTAGGTTAATGGGCGAATAATCCACCTAACATCTGCACCAACGTTTTTATTTAGCAATAGGTAAGAAATTGTTGCAGCTCACGGGTCATTCGGTCGAATTGGAGCGCACGGTTGTGTACGAAATTCGCTGCATTACAATAGTGTAGTGTGACCAGGAACCAACTCGTTATAAGGCAAATTAGTTTCACTGCAAAGATAGTAACTTCACCGAGCCTTCACTGATTGTATTATGAGCTTGTTACAGTAGTCTATGCCATTGATATTGCTTTTTTCAGCTCAGTTTAAAGCACTTCCGAACAGCTTAACTTTCTGTACATGTTCTCGCATCAGTAATGACAGTTGTTGTTATGATTCCTAGACGTACCCGCTTTGCTTTGTGTTCTAGAATAAAAGGCTACGTTGAAGTCAATATGACGTCAGATGTTAGTATGCTGAGCCAAACCCTACAACACGTGTGATTGTATTCAGTGCAACCTCTCCCGATTTGTGGTTTTGGGTTAACCTGATGTGGCGCCCCCGTTTGTCGCACACACCAGAGCCTGTGTTCAACGTGTCTGGGACACAAGTCTCGTCAGCCGCCACAAGTCTCGTTAGCCGCCACGTTGGTTTTATGCAGTTGTGCACATAAATGCTCACCTCCGGCCCACAACGACACGCTGCCCGCTGTCGCATTTTACACATATACACATTTGGAATTAAAATAGAGACAACAAACAATTTAGGTACATTTAACGTGTTATTGCGTATACAACTGGTGTGCCGGGAGAAATTATCTCTTCAACTATCTCGAAACGAGAATCACTTGGATAACCAATGAAATTGGCTTTCAAGCTAACTCATCAAATAAGAGGAAGTTTTGTTTAGTTTATACAAAGCCTGACTCTACTGCAGCCAGAATCTATGAACACTTCCTCATTTATACTTGCATGAAAAATATACATAAATTATGTGCGTGCGAGCGTGCGTGCGTGCGTGCGTGCGTGCGTGCGTGCGTGCGTGGTTGCGTGCGTGCGCGTGTGTGTATGTGTATGAGAGTGTGTGTATGTGAGCGTTTGCATGTGTATGTGCGTGCGTGCGAGCGTGCGTGCGTGCGTGAACGTGTGTGAACATGTTTTATTACTATTATATTACAGTGTAGTAGTATGTTCCATGGCTTGAATGTTTCAATATTTCTGGCAATGTTTACACTGTAAAACACATGTACTCCTTTTACTAAACAATATTGGGCTGGGAGTCACCCACCCACTTCGACGCCTCTGGCTTAGACAAGGGTCAAACAGCTAAACACTTGATCGTAACCGTCCGTCGTGGGAGTCATGTTACACTCGCATTGTAAGCAGTAGATGTGGTTTCTATTTAGTAAGGAAGGTGATAGCAGAAGCTAATAACTTACTGATTTGCTGTGTTAATTTAACTAACTTCAAAGAATCCCCTGCCAGTGATGTGCACAGCTTTCTAGAGCCTGTCACTGTAATTACATTATACTTTCAGTGTAACCAAAGGGTTTGGCTTCTGTCCTAAGTATAGACCAAACGACTGCTGCGGCTCGGGACAGAAGAAGAAAGATGATGGAAAATACACAATTTTATCCTTTAAGTCTACATCTTTATGAAAACTGGCGGAACACGTTTCGGTTTCGGCCAGGGTGCATGCTAATGCGGAATTTCAATAAATTCGACCGAATAATTATAATTATAAAGTATAGGCTACACGAAATAACCCGTGGCGTGTGTGATGCATAGCACAACGCGGCGACCACAACTGTCCGCTTCCATCACCCGCAACCGGTTTTTAAGCCCAGCCGAGCGTCAACGTCAGAAATAGCTCCCGACTTTTGCGCTGCGGCTCGTTTCAAAAATAGACAACGTAAGACGAACGCCGGTTGCGGGTGACGGAAGCGGACAGGTGAGGTCGCCACTTTAAAACATACTGATACTAGCAAAAATACCCGGATAACCCGGTAGTTCGTAAGCGACTGTTATGATAACAATATTGGCGACTAAAAGTTGTAGCCCTGCCATTGTATTCTTAACTTTGGCCAATCGAAGAAAAGACACATAACGTTGTCAACAACTGTACGTGGTTGCTCACATAACGTTGTCAACAACTGTACGTGGTTGCTCACATAGCGTTGCGAACAGTTGTACGGGCCTACGTAATAACTACAAAGGGTAATTCGGTTGTTCGTAGAAAGGGTATAGCGGAGTGAATTTCGAAAAAAATAAACTGAGACGCCCCGACTGTGGGGTCGTAGATGAACACCTGAAAGTTTGCCGCCCGAGATGAGGAGGAGTGGCATGACATACGAACATATACTCACGGTCAATTATAATAACAGAAATCACAACATTAGCATGACAATGCAAACATCGGTCGATCTGGTGTTTCAATAAAACTTAAGCTATCGAGAACACGCTGTCTTACATACGTGATTGTTTCGGTGCATGGCAAAACAGTCATGGGAATTTGTTCGATGCCTAATTGTTTATTTTATTGCAACCTTGCCAGTCAGGCCACGACACGTAATCTTAACCGACGGACAGTGTGTTACTGCTGAAAACTAGGGTTGTCACAGTTATGTCCGTCAGCCACGACACGTAATCTTAACCGACGGACAGTGTGTTACACCGTGTTGAAAACTAGAGTTGTCACAGTTATGTCCGTCAGCCACGACACGTAATCTTAACCGACGGACAGTGTGTTACACCGTGCTGAAAACTAGAGTTGTCACAGTTATGTCCGTCAGCCACGACACGTAATCTTAACCGACGGACAGTGTGTTACACCGTGCTGAAAACTAGAGTTGTCACAGTTATGTCCGTCAGCCACGACACGTAATCTTAACCGACGGACAGTGTGTTACACCGTGCTGAAAACTAGAGTTGTCACAGTTATGTCCGTCAGCCACGACACGTAATCTTAGCCGACGGACAGTGTGTTACACCGTGCTGAAAACTAGAGTTGTCACAGTTATGTCCGTCAGCCACGACACGTAATCTTAACCGACGGACAGTGTGTTACACCGTGCTGAAAACTAGAGTTGTCACAGTTATGTCCGTCAGCCACGACACGTAATCTTAGCCGACGGACAGTGTGTTACACCGTGCTGAAAACTAGAGTTGTCACAGTTATGTCCGTCAGCCACGACACGTAATCTTAACCGACGGACAGTGTGTTACACCGGGGTGAAAACTAGAGTTGTCACAGTTATGTCCGTAAGCCACGACACGTAATCTTAACCGACGGACAGTGTGTTACACCGTGCTGAAAACTAGAGTTGTCACAGTTATGTCCGTCAGCCACGACACGTAATCTTAACCGACGGACAGTGTGTTACACCGTGCTGAAAACTAGAGTTGTCACAGTTATGTCCGTCAGCCACGACACGTAATCTTAGCCGACGGACAGTGTGTTACACCGTGCTGAAAACTAGAGTTGTCACAGTTATGTCCGTCAGCCACGACACGTAATCTTAACCGACGGACAGTGTGTTACACCGAGCTGAAAACTAGAGTTGTCACAGTTATGTCCGTCAGCCACGACACGTAATCTTAACCGACGGACAGTGTGTTACACCGTGTTGAAAACTAGAGTTGTCACAGTTATGTCCGTCAGCCACGACACGTAATCTTAACCGACGGACAGTGTGTTACACCGTGCTGAAAACTAGAGTTGTCACAGTTATGTCCGTCAGCCACGACACGTAATCTTAGCCGACGGACAGTGTGTTACACCGTGCTGAAAACTAGAGTTGTCACAGTTATGTCCGTCAGCCACGACACGTAATCTTAACCGACGGACAGTGTGTTACACCGTGCTGAAAACTAGAGTTGTCACAGTTATGTCCGTCAGCCACGACACGTAATCTTAACCGACGGACAGTGTGTTACACCGTGTTGAAAACTAGAGTTGTCACAGTTATGTCCGTCAGCCACGACACGTAATCTTAACCGACGGACAGTGTGTTACACCGTGCTGAAAACTAGAGTTGTCACAGTTATGTCCGTCAGCCACGACACGTAATCTTAACCGACGGACAGTGTGTTACACCGTGTTGAAAACTAGAGTTGTCACAGTTATGTCCGTCAGCCACGACACGTAATCTTAACCGACGGACAGTGTGTTACACCGTGCTGAAAACTAGAGTTGTCACAGTTATGTCCGTCAGCCACGACACGTAATCTTAACCGACGGACAGTGTGTTACTGCTGAAAACTAGAGTTATCACAGCTTTTAAAACATCAAAGGAAACATGAACCACATGCATTCCGTAAACATCTGGCAGACATTTGAACCAGAATGCCTTGCATTATGACGTACTAGCCGACTTGCCCGGCGTCGCACTGGAGAAAAGGCAGCTACCTTGTCAAGTTGTAGTAGGACAATGACAACGTCACGCCCCCAAATCATATGCCTGTTTCACGAAGCGTTCGTACCGCACTTTTGTGGACGTTTGACGAAGATCGCGTAACTAGGAATAATCGTAGAAAACACGTGCAGTGTTGCTAACAATTGTACGCAACTGCGAACTCCTATTGTTCCGAGTTACGTAATCTACGTCCACATAGATTATTTCGAAGAATCTCCTCACCCAGGGGAATTTTTAATTGTTCTTAATGTACCACTGGCCCCCGAGCACGCTTACGAAATATCAGCCCCATACATGCAAAACTGGCGGGAATATGAAGGAACAGACATAATCACAAACTACTTTATAACATAGATTCGCCATCTGGCGATTAAATATACGCTATTTCGGGCGGCGTCTGTTGTCTTTCACTTTATTTTGCTAAACTACCCTGGTAATAAGGGGTAACATAGTACTATGATATGTGTACGTGTTTACAAAACAAGATTGTCAACAGTGCGTCGTCACACGTGTGTGCAAGAGCAGTGGGATTGGCCCAACAAGTAACCGCTTGAAGACGACGAAACAACGTCATTGTTTATTGCCGTTCACGACCGACGACGACTCGTCTGGTTAGTTTCTGGTCCACGTGGCAGACGGCCACAAACCGTCGACCTATAGAGGGAAATTTTTCGATCTCAACGTTCATCTAACGTAACATTGTTACACTTCATGTTGTAATCTTTACTGCTGTAGTATATTTACCGTCATACATTGTATAAAACAGGAATTTTACAGAAAAATACATAAACGTGGAAAGTTGTTGTATGTTCAGGAGCCGAAGTTGTTTTCTGCGTGCATATTGTGGGAGGGGGGCATATACGTAACATATTGTGGGAGGGGGGCATATACGTAACATATTGTGGGAGGGGGGCATATACGTAACATATTGTGGGAGGGGGGCATATACGTAACATATTGTGGGAGGGGGGCATATACGTAACATATTGTGGGAGGGGGGCATATACGTAACATATTGTGGGAGGGGGGCATATACGTAACATATTGTGGGAGGGGGGCATATACGTAACATATTGTGGGAGGGGGGCATATGCGTAACATATAGCCACCAAAAATACTGGGGGCCCAGCCCTATATGTCCCCGATTACGACGTCCGTGCTGAATAAATCAATGTCCATATCCTACATACATTAATTTTGCCGATGGAGAATATCTACACCTCAGACAATTGTAATAGAGTAGAACCCTCCAATGGCAACCCCTTGAAAACGGTCATTCATATCACAATCTGTTTTTGCCAGATTTGTACATCTGTATTTCGGACCACCCGAAAACAGGCCAAACTTTTAGTGACACCACATAATCTCAGTCACGTTGGTGGTGGTTTTGGAAGGGCTCTACTAAATGAAACGAACACAATATTTACACGCACGTGTTTACATCAGGAAACATTTAAGAAAACTTCTTTGATATCTTACAAAGGCTGTGATTAACCCAAGGTACAACTCCATGAATGTATACATACATAAGGTCCTATGTATATATATATATATATATATATATATATATATATATATATATATATATATATATATATATATATATATATATATATATGTATATATATATATATATATATATATATATATATATGTATATATATATATATATATATATATATATATATATATATATATATATATGTATATATATATATATGTATATATATATATATATATATATATATATATATATATATATATATATATATATATATATATATATATATATATATTTATATATATATATATATATATGCCATAATGTGCCAGATATTACACAGTTACAAACAATGCCATTTTAGTAATTAACTGTTCAACAGTTGTCAACAAGTTCACGCAAGTTCCAAGACCACACTCGAAGTTGATCTAATATCCGATTACAAACCTTACGTGACTGGTGACCTTACAACGACTCGAGGTCGAGTTGCGAAATCTTCATTTTGGCGAGCTGCCAAACCGCAGTAAATAGGCTTAATGCGCAGTTTATGTTGAAGAATGGCACGTGACAAACCGCGCGGGTTTGTGTTTGAGAAGAACGCGGAAAACCACACTCTTTAAATGCAGATATAGCAATTAATTACAGCGAAATGGTGACATAATACACAGAGTGTTATATACAGTGTGGGTATTAAGCGACAACAACAGATCGTTCTTTGCTCGGATGAAAGCTCTGGCACAAACCTATAATTGTCCTCGATTTTTACCGCGTGGTCGATTCTTATCGCTCTCTCCCATAAAAACGCGCTTGTAAACAGTTGGATTGTAGTCAGCTAAAAAAAATTGTCATGTATACGGCGAAATTGTTGACAGCTATTATTATATCAAGTAGTATTGGGTAATCGTAGACCAGTAGACCAGACAAGTAGTCATGTGTAACAAGACTAGGGTTACATACATTTTTATACTTGAATACACGTACATGTGTGTACCTTAGCTTGCACGTAAGTACATTCGGTCAAATATAAGTACATTTTAGTCATAATGATCAGCAATAAAACAAACTATAAACACATTCACCTATGCCATGTATTTGATTTAAAACACTGTAATAATAATAATAATAATACAGGCAATTTATAGCGTAGACCCTGCATATTACAACTAAATACTTAATTAATTAATATATACATAATTATGCTTATAATCCAATATTGAAAAAGGTTGAAGTACTAAAAAAACTATAAATGTATATAAAAAAATTGAATACAGTAAATTAGACGACATTCATTACTTACTTACTTGCATACTTACTCACTAACTTATTTACTTACTTCGGAGAATGGGTCTATTTAGGTCCATGTATCCTTTGTAGAATTTAAAAGTCTGAACCCCGACCCTTGTGCACTGACAATGTATCAGAAATGACTAACTCCTTACCATGGCTTATAACAGTAATCATCTTAATCATTTTGTGTATATGGTAACCCCTTTAATTAACCTTCGAAATATTGATGTCTACCTAATAGTAAGAACGGAAATGTTCAGAGCTAATCCTACCTAAATGATGTCCTTCTCGATGATCTCTGGATGAGTTGTATTACGGCGACCTCGTCTCCAAGGGCCTGAGGCATCCACGGTAGAACCTTTGTTTGCTACTTCATCATGACGTGTCACATGACATACATTAAACAATATAATATTATTTTTAACATAGACATATATTAAAATTATAAATTATAAAACATCTGTTAGTGTTACCGATCGACTTTGATAAATGTCTCAGTGGTCATAAAATATGTTGAACGTGTGGACGGTCAGTGTTCAGTGTGGACGGTCAGTGTTCATTTCCAAAACAATGCTTTTGTGAATTTCGACTTTTTACAACAACTTCTAAATACGGTGACGTAACTCGGTGATGTCACCCAGTGACAATGGTTCAATTGAGTAGCAGCAGACAACGTGACTGAGCCTGCTGTGGTATATGTGTCACCGGTCTTTGAAAATCGTCCGCTTTAAAATGGACTCAACAATGTGTACAATAGGTGGGCCTATCCGTCTGTTTCCTGCAGATGTCTGGGTAATCCTAAACGTATTCTTTGTGTGTGTAAAAGCTGACATAGTACGTTATATTTAAATAAGCCTGATAATATAATCCGCTACGCTTTCTTAACTTCATTGGGTTAAGAACACTGCTTAATAAGTACTGTTATTATTTATGAGTAATAGTTATTACTACGTAATAGTAATAGTTATTCCTACTCCATTGGCTAGTGACGTACTACTACTAACATAAACAATTGTCCAGCACATGGGCATTGTATTTATTCGGTTTTGCATGAAATATATCTTATTATCTTAACCTATAATCAGAAAACTGTTGCCAACAGCTAATGGTGATAGTCTGGCAGTGGCTAAGTGGGTCAGCTTGAACACCAGTGTGGTTAATTGCGCGTGAACCCGGATCGAGAAACAACGTTGTCCCTACCAACAAGATCATGTATTATTGATATGTAGATAGCCGTGTAGCCAATTCACCGTTATGTGTAGAAGAATGTGTTTGTTGTTGAATCCATGGTAGGTTAACGCTGTCAAAGTCACGCACTTCTCGCGCTTGAAAATCACGCAAACCACACAATGTAGCTATACACCTTCTGTCACCCGTACAACCCCTAAACACCCCCTTCGCCTGACATATAATTTATGTTGACCCAAAATACAGACGTTAAGAAATGTAGACAAACCGGTCGGTCGGTCTAGCTGATAACGAGGTTACTTATTGTGGTTAAAATCATAAGATAAGGTCCGTTGGTCCGTTGCACAAGGCTTGTGCTTTCTATGGTATTCAAGAATGACTTATTTGATGAAACGCTTCGACAGTATTTAAAAATATGACTGTTGGTTGATAACGAATCATAAATGCATGCATGCTTATCTTTGCCACATGGGCAATTTGGAGTAATATCAATTGTCCTGCATTCTTGCTAGATGGCGCGCTAATGTCAGGTCTACTTCGACGGGGATTCTCGGAGGTTTTTTAAACATGAATCGTAAATGTTATGCAAACCTTATCTCATCGCCGTTATCATAATTTACAATTGTACTATAATTAAGCAACACTGATAAAACTTTAGTACCACCCAAACGGGGTTGTATTTTACGGAAATGTTTCGATGTTTGCAAACATAGGCAATGCAAGTAATGAGGGCGTTTAACAAATTATGCAAGTCCTGTATCTAAACTACGATTTTCACAGTATGAGGTTAAATAGGTGTCCAAAGTGATTGAATTGTCAACCAGTAGAAGGGAACTACTTTGAGACGTCATGTGTAATATTTTATTTCGCACATTAATCCCTACGCTTAAATAAAAAAATTCATAAAAGAATAAACGTAAGTTCTTTTGATATACATAGCTCGGTGTCCATACCACGTGACCACTCAATGCGCTTAATGATTCATTGCCTGGCCTATTCATTGCAACACGGGTGGGATTTATGTCGGAAGCATTCAGTCACGCTGCAATTACTGCGCGAAGACTATTCGTTGACGAGTGTCCAAGTACTCATTTATACTGCTGAGTGAACTGAAGCAATGTGGAGTGAGCGAAATTGCCCAAGTTTCAAAACTGCAGCAAACATATTCGAACCCGGTCCCCCCAATCGAGAGGCCGACCTTCCAACCGCTGATACTGCGCTCTATGGTTCGTCTGCTGGTTTCCCGGGTTTGTGACACGGATAAACATTGTCACGTAGAAGCAAACAACGTGTTGCTACACTGCAATGTGATACATAGATTAACTGTTTAAATGACATGTAGCAAACTACCTGTGTTGCCTATCGCAACCAAACCAACGGAAACTCTTATGCCGAGGCCATTTCCCGTTATTATCGTTCACGCTTCGGTGATAGACGTGCAGCAAAATGTGGCTTTAAATGTGGGGCTTACGTCTGATTTATTTCCAGGTTCATAATAGACGAATTAAGTCCCGATGATATCGCGAGTATTTCCGGGAATCCGGGAATTGTGGCTCACTTTTTTAATTAGGAGCGGGCCATATTTGGCCATGTGCCTAGTAAGTTGCACAACACATACTGATCCAGTGCGCTATGCACATTTCTAGTAGCTTAGTCATGTCTGATTGTTCTCCCGGCTCTATGTTTACAGCGACGGAATTGCACCAACAAAATACGACATCTGAGTCGCAGTGCTATCGCCATTGTTAGGTCAACCGTTCCCTGGATTGTTGTCGTTCCGATATATACTAATTGGCAGGTGTATCGTCTTTCGCTTCGTGTTTATTAAATTCCACATGCGGCGGAAATATCCATATACTGGCTATGAAAAGCGATATCACTACTTTCATTCCTCTTGTTTGTGTGAATCAGAACTCGTGGGCAGAATGACGCAGTGCTAACAGACATGGCACTGATAATTAATTAACCGTAGGCGGCCAGGCTAACGTGCTCCAGACTTTTCAGATATTATCTCCACAACACACGTTGTTCATTGTGTTGTCGCTGAATTACTCTACTCACTTAAAGGTGCTACCTCAATTTGATTTTTTTGCTAGTCTCATTTCAAATAAATTTTGCGAAAAATCAAACCTACCCAGTATCTACTGCAACTTGCTAGCTCGTTTGTGCAACTTGTGTATGTAGTTTTTTGTGAAATCGTCAGAAAAACTATTAAATTACATAATGCTTGTTCAAGCATTCAGTGAAGTGAAAATCAAAATGCTGAAAAATCACGATTTTATTCCTTGGTGAAATCTCGTAACTTTGTCATGTGACCGACGAGAGGATGACGTCACGCCCATGATCGGCATTGACTCGCACAGTGTTTATCATTTTGAATATCCACTATTTTGATCCTTACCAGAGTTAACGACTGAAGTCGATTCTTTCGATGTTTTGAAAAAAAATATGCATTTTTATTAAACAGGCTGTGCACATTACTTAAGCTAGTCACACACTACACGTCTGGACATAGATAAACCGGATTCGCGATGGGCTGAACCATTTAACGAATGCAGCTTTAATCTGCTTCGTTCTGACTATAGCATAGGACCGAAGCCTAATTTCTCCAACGCACTCTTTGGTCTTTCCAGGTGGTTCCAAATCGTTTCATTTCCTCGGCTACTGACCTCCTCTGACTATATTTTGGCCTTCCCGGTTTTGTTTCCTTGATGATTCCCTCCCATGGCCTGTTTCCTTGATGATTCCCTCCTAGGGCCTGTTTCCTTGATGATTCCCTCCTGGGGCCTGTTTCCTTGATGATTCCCTCCTAGGGCCTGTTTCCTTGATGATTCCCTCCTAGAGCCTGTTTCCTTGATGATTACCTCCTGGGGCCTGTTTCCTTGATGATTCCCTCCTAGGGCCTGTTTCCTTGATGATTCCCTCCTAGGGCCTGTTTCCTTGATGATTCCCTCCTAGGGCCTGTTTCCTTGATGATTCCCTCCTAGGGCCTGTTTCCTTGATGATTCCCTTCTAGGGCCTGTTTCCTTGATGATTCCCTCCTAGGGCCTGTTTCCTTGATGATTACCTCCTAAGGCCTGTCTGGTGCCATTGGTGTTTCTTTTCGGAGGGTGTGTCATATCCAAGTCCATTTAATTTTTTGGATATCTTGCCTGGTGCTGTGTCGATCTGACCTCCTCGTTCTCTCTTTGTCATTGTCACTGACTTACAACATTATATGTCAAATCCTACCATTCTGTTTCAGAGAACAATCAACATGCAGGTGATCGTTTCGTCACTGACAGCCAGATGTCGCCAGCTGTCCACTAGAAATGTCAATAATCAGCATAACGCTGCAATTGTCAAATATGCACATTTCCCTGTTCAGTATGTTTGTTCTGTGTGTGTGTACAACGATACACAAATGGGTGCTGTCTCCAAATCATCGGCATTTAATTCGTTCACCATGAATCCGGAAATAAATATAAATAAAAAAACTAAAGGTTTGTAAGTTTTACGGGGGCAGAATGTATCGTCCGCGTGGCACAATAATGCAGATTTATGAGAAGAAGAACACGGGGGGATTCAGGCCCAGAAAAAGGGGGTATCCAGTTTCCCAAAAAGACACCAGGTGGCTGGACATTTAATTGTCCACATTTCTACAGGATGCGCACGCACGCGCGCACTGCGTTCATTCGGCAGTAGCAGTGTACATCTACAGAGCGCGGTGAAACGTTCTACAGACGACGGAAGGGCACAGACCACGGTTATTTTTTCCCATTGGTGGCCACTGGGGTTAACGTTTTACATGATTGTACGAACATGTGACCATCAAATAAATATAAAACTTCCTGACAACCACTGCCAATATGTTACAAATGGGATGAACAGTTTCGTGAAAATTATTTAGCTCCAGCATTTTTAGTCATGTCGCAAACCTGCTTACCCTAAACATTACCAGGTTTCGCAAAATATTAATAGTTTACGGAGTTTAGAGAATGTCATCACCAAACTGCCTAGTCGTTTTTAAATTCACTTCATACTGCAATATGTCATTTCAGCTTTCCTGGCTGAATACTATTGCCTCGTGTGACAATAAAATCATTGACATTGGCTAGCATACGTATGACAGTACTTGTGGCAATGTCCCACGTTGGTATGTTAGAGATGTCCTCATCTGAGGAACAAATGCAGGTGTGCGTCACCTCGCGGTGTCTTGACATTTAATATTCTGACTTGATGAATAAAAATCCGACCAAAATAAGGGGGGGGGGTACGCGGGCACCTAATGGACACCCCTGGACCCGCCTATGAAAAAGGCAACTTCTTTTGCGGCTATTCCTCGGAAACCGGCATTTAAATGAAAGAGTTAATCACTTTCTTAATCGGTAAGGACGTTAAGTCGTCGACAGGTGGGTGGATACGCCACGGAGCTAAGGAGGGTGAACAGGGTTAAATACATGACACTTCAAATGACTTAACAAAAGACGGAGACAGTTCAAAAGAGTTAGTGCAATAACAGAGAAAGCCCAAGTTCCATACTATGATAGAGAGACGGCAAGAAACTAGTCCAACTGGACAGCCGACCGCGCAAGCTGGGAGGATTTACGTTAACAGCCGACCTAGTATAGCTCAACTGTATAATTCATGTCGCCTCCAACGCTTAGCGACGGTTAGGTCACAATCGCCAGTCAGATGCCGACGTTTTTATCGACCAACAGGCGCGGCATGAACGCGGCTGTCGGCTCGTTTAATCGATTAGCAGCGCTGGTTGTTGTTTACGAAGGTAGCTAGGCGTACAGCCATGACGCGTGTAAGAAACCACTTCACTACCGGCTGACGCAAAGCTACTCGCACAAACTGTTTGGCTCCCCCGCACGATGGACTCCCACCCGGGTCAGTGGAAGTTGACTGACCTAACACTTTAGAGTTTTTTCATTGTTTTGACCAGATGTGAAACTAAGGTCTCGACAAGTGGGGTGAACGGGTTTGACGAAATATGTCCTCCAATAGTTGGATGACCTTAAATACCTGACATAGGTTGTACCTTCGTATTCAGTTTTACATGTTAAACATATCATATTATTTGTAAATTAGTGTTGTGCATAAATGTAAATCGATAAAAACAGAAACGGCTGGCTCTGTAGTTAGCGTCAAAAGTAAGGTACTCAAAAGAAGGTGAGAATGTATTAAATAATTGTTAAATGCGCCAATGAGAATTGCCTTAATAAACATTACTATATTGTCGATCATCTTACACAGTAGTAGGTGTATGATGAGAACAATTGTTTGTGTGCGGGATTAATTAATTAATTAATTAATTAATTAATTATTCTTGGATTGGAAGGAGAAGAGGAAGACCGAGACTGAGATGGGAGGACTGTGTGAAGAGATATTTGGCGGGAGTGGGCGGGGAATGAAGAACGACAGAGAGGGGTAGGGTGAATGAAGACGGGTGGTAGAGACGGCAGTTAAACGGGATCAGTTACGATAGGAGAAAACAAAACACAAATCGAGGACCACTATCGACGGCAGCCTCACCCTGGACTTCACGGAAAAGAGCAACAAACATCTTGATGGGTGTGGTGGGGTTAATAGACAGTGACACCCAGACACGTGCTCCGTTGAGGTAATGTTTGTGGTAAGCGTGTCGTTTGTTGACTAGTACAATTTGGTTGTTTACAAAAAGATACTGATCTGATATCTTACTACCAAAATGAACAATATCTAAAGAATCGACTTCGATTAAGTTAGCTAAAAGGTTCTATGCAAAATAAATGTCTTTAAAGGCAAACTTTGTATGTAGTATTGTTCACCCGGCGATGATAGAATAAATAAATGATGACATTGGAACTGATGACGTAAGTGCGAGTTTTCCTTAGTGAATGAGTGTACGGTGTCTCTCTGGCGCAGAGTTATGTTAACGGACAGTCCCCTGTGGTGTCTCTATGCATCGGCGGTAAGATGTGCGTGCGTGCGCGCGTGCGTGCGTGTGCGTGTGTGTACTTGCGAGTGCGTGCCAGTGCGTGCGTTTGGATATGGGCGCGATTGATGAAAGCTGTACTATCAGTGACCAGCACCCCCTATAGGTGGCAGCACTTTTCTTGCCGGAAAACCTCGCAAAAGGTTTGTGACGTAGTAAACGTGACGTGGCATTGTATAGGACACTCTTCAATACATTGGGACCAGCGCTGACACGTACAAGCAAATAACTGTATAACTGAAAAGTTCTAGTTGTGTGCATCGCTAGGCGAACATTAAGATTTTTTATGAAGTTCTGCTGGAGGCAAAATCCTGAAAGGACATTTCCAATAGTCACATAGAGCATGCTTTTAGAAAAAACGACAATTTGGTTATTGCTATACAGTGCGATGTTTATGAAGGCTATACGTATGGGATACTGTGTGAAAAAAATAGTTGTTGAACGCAAATACAAAGTGGCACAGTTAATGATAATGTGACACTTGTGACATGTATTTTGCCAAAAGGATGCGCACAGTTTTATTTTGTAGATTTGCATAGGAACTGTGTGAAGCACGCTCTGTTTGCAGCGCTGAGAAAATGTCCCAACTGAAGACCTGAATGGTGTGTACCTGTGTGTTTTGCTGCCTTGCTTCTCAAGCAAGCAAAACAAAATCTCACGACCAATTCAAATAACGACACCATATGACCGCGTGTCCTATAAATCAGCGACCGGGACATGACTTCGTGTGTTTTAAAAATGGACGATTCACCTGCATAATTGCTTTCACCGCCACAGCTCCGCCAGCGTGGTGTGGCTGCAAGTCTAGACAAATCTATTTTTCACATAATGAATTTGTGACTCTCAAAATGACTAAAGAAATGTCGACTCTAGAAGCATCAGACATGAAACTCAATCACAAATGGGCTACGATATTCGCTTTACAAAAAAAAGTACAGGGGCGCAAGCGCACGGGTCGCTCTTTGACAGAAACGCTAAGTAAGTTGGTTAAATCCGCATTTACGCGAGGTGACGCGTCGACGCGATGACGTGATTTTTACGTAACAGACAATCGCTACGCACGTGAGATGACTGTCTAATTACGCAAACAAACCACGTCATCGCTGTCACCTCGCGTAGACTGTCACTATGGAGGATTGGGAGATAATGAAGGGGTTATAAGATGAAATGCCTAACTCTTTACACCGTTTTTGGTGCGGAATCAAAAAATGTACTTATACGGGATGAGTAGAGAGGTCCTGTTGGGTGCGGGATGAATAGAGAGGTCCTAATGGGTGCGGTGTGAGTAGAGAGGTCATGTTGGGTGAGGGATGAGTAGAGTGCTCCTGTTGGGTGAGGGAAGATTAGAGAAGTCCTGTTGGGTGAGGGATGAGTAGAGAAGTCCTGGTGTGTGAGGGATGAGCAAAGAAGTTCATGGTGGGTGCGGGATGAATGGACAGATCATTGTTGGGTGTGTAAATCGACCCCGCAAATGTGTGCTGCTGTTGAATCGGTTGGAATTTTATTTAAAATTTTTTTTTTTTACCATGGTGCCGAAATAATTTCCCACTATCTACCATATTTTCCATTTCTTTATCTTACCTCTGAATTTTTCATTCGGACATCTTCCATAATTTCTTTGTCATGACACTTTGTCATGACACTTTGTCATGACACTTTGTCATGACACTTTGTCATGACACTGGCACCAGACGTAAAGATTTAGGTGGCAATATGTAAACCATGGGAAGGGGACCATTGAGGGCTGTTGCTAAACTTTGCAATGTTCAAGGTCAGCGTGAACATAATAATTAATTATTGTGTGTAGAAAGGCTGATACGAATATTTAGGAATCAATATTTACATAGGGATACCATACTCACTACTATATTTCAAAACTATATTTATATTAATGATGACTAATGTTACTGTTGACAGCCGCCAACTACCGATGATGACATCAGTCCTACTTGTGGGAGAGACGACCGTTAGCGATGAGAAATCACTCGACCGCAGACGGCGCTGAAGGCGGTTTATGGCGAGAAATTGGGGTCGCATTGCGCCGACAACGACAAAGCCGGACACACAACACACACACACGAAGACTGAGCAGTAGACTTGACACCAGCTGGGCTGCAGGAGCTGTCGGAAGCATGGGAAGGTTCAATGTTGACAACAGACCGCCTTCGGGGCTGAACTCCTGTATTTCTGTTGCGGTTTACCCACAGTTACTTGCCTACCAAGGCTAATGAGCGTGGTCTGCCCAGTAAACCTTAAACGTTGTTATTAAACATGCAGTTGTACCATAGACATGTGAAGCAACTGTGTATCAAAGAACGTGTCATTTAAAACAAAATAAGGAAACAATATTATGTTGTATGGATACCGTTTTGTGATCACCTTGTTAAACGATGATTATTGCCGTTGTTGGAGGCTACTTGTGACTGGGCGAGGTGCTCGCCATTTCCTTCCAGGTTGCTTCCGTTGAAAAGCGAGAGTCCCGGCCGACGAAAACGTATTTTTTCGAGGCTATAACAGTAATAAAATGCAATAAACACACGCAATAAACACGTATTTCAGGTTTCATTCCTATAAGTATACCTCTAACTTTGCTTGGCAATAATCATGCATACATATGAAAATATGACGTTTTCTGAGAGAAACCATAACATCATGTGACGTAGTTCGAATGTTGATTACGGACAATATCGGTCAATATTAGCCGATAATCTTACTCATAGCCGATTGTTTGGAGTACTTCTTTATGCCCGCGAGACACACGCCGTTCCTGACAGAGGATGAGGTAAGACCGTCGCATGCTTCCGGAGATTTATGGCGGCCACGCGAAATTTATCAGTAAGGTCGTTATGCCCTGTAGCCACCAAACAGGACACGAAGTGAACACACACGAAGTGATTAAAACCGACAAGTTCAACACAATTGTACACGGCGACGTCCAGTTGAACAAATGCAGCGTCTCCAATATGACGCGTTGAATTTCCGTGCGAAGGGAAACAAAACCCAACAAGTTGCGTTGTTAACAATGTTACTTCCCTTTGTAGGAATGTCTAAAGGTGACACGTTTGTCATGCGATAGTAATGCTCTTAGTTCAGACAGTACATAGGAAGTAAGGGGTTTATGAACTGGGTGTCGCTAGGGATTATGGTTCCAGGCCAAGTAACTTGATAATTGAACAAATTCCACAGGTTTTCTTTTGTTCCACATGAACCCCCCTTGTTCGTCTTTGACATAATGTATGTATGTAATGTAATCAGGTCGTTACGCCAAGCAGCCGCCAAACCTGACACAAGGAGGACACCGACTAGTTCAACACCATTTTCACCAGGTGGCGTGCCTGTTTAGTCCGAGAAGAGTCTTTCACTTTCCGCATGAATTCCTGGAGGTTTAAGTTTCAATTCTAAATTATTTGTCCAACTTTAATGCTGTGATTAAAATAAATAGTGTAGGGTAAATACACATATAACCAGAAAGAAAGAGTTAATAGCGAATAAAATGTTATGATATCCAACAGGATAGTATCTACCGTGATAGTATCTACCGTGATAGTATCTACCGTGATAGTATCTACCGTGATAGGCCCGAAAATGTATTAAATACATCTTTCTCACTATATAATCCACTATTACTTAGCAGATGACCGCATATGTTTTGTTTGGATTATCTGTTTATTCGGATATCTTCGGCATTTCTAGACGTTCGACGGAAAAGATACCGAATGTATATTTGTCATGATTCATCATCAATAAACATCATAAATGGTGATTAACGGGTGGTTGGTGGCTACCTGTGACAGGTGATAAGATACGTACGTCATCAAAGAGAGACGGTAGAAAGACCCCGGTAGGGAGTCAACTACACCATCACTGTCGTACACACTGCACTGTCGTACACACTGCACTGTCGTACACACTGCACTGTCGTACACACTGCACTGTCGTACACACTACACTGTCGTACACACTGCACTGTCGTACACACTGCACTGCCTGTTCGGCGCCTCTGACGCGTCCGACACGTTACACACACGCAAAGTGGGGTGAACGAAATTGCTCAAGTTTCGAAACGGCAGCAGGAGGCCTCCATCTCCGGTCCTCTCGATTGACAGTCAACGCCACCGGGCTCTGCAGCGAAGACAAACCGCTGGCCGCAGACGAAGCTTTCGGCAATCTATGGCGCCCATGAGAAATGAAGTAATTACGGTCGTTTTGTCCAGCAGCCGCAAAGCCGGACACGAAACTGAAATAAATGAGGTGACAATGAATGGACGCACACTAATTGGTGTGCACGGGGACTTCCAGATGAAGCAACTTAGCGTGACCGGATCAACGCCGCGGCGAACTCTTCCTTGAGAGAATGGGGGGAGGTGGGGGGGGGGGGATAAAACATAAACATTTTAGTGGGTAACAACTTCCTGGTGCAGAACTTTCTAAAGCTGATGCTTTGCCTTGCAAAAGTTCTGCATTTGGTTCAAGAATTACACGGGAAGTTATCAGGTTACCAAATGGATGCCGGGTATAAATAATGGTTCCAAGTCAAGTTACTTGAGAAATTGATAGATTCCACAGGTCTTCCATGATATCCAGTCATGTTGGTCTTCCGTTATTTCAGATGAAACCCAGCCGTGTTGGTCTTTCGTTGTTCCACATGATATCCAACCAATGTTGGTCTTTCGTTGTTCCACATGATATCCAACCGTGTTGGTCTTTCGTTGTTCCACATGATATCCAACCGTGCTGGTCTTTCGTTGTTCCACATGGTATCCAACCATGTTGGTCTTTCGTTGTTCCACATGATATCCAACCGTGTTGGTCTTTCGTTATTTCACATGATATCCAACCATGTTGGTCTTTCGTTGTTCCACATGATATCCAACCGTGTTGGTCTTTCGTTATTTCACATGATATCCAACCATGTTGGTCTTTCGTTATTCCACATGATATCCAACCATGTTGGTCTTTCGTTGTTCCACATGATATCCAACCATGTTGGTCTTTCGTTGTTCCACATGATATCCAACCGTGTTGGTATTTCGTTGTTCCACATGATATCCAACCATGTTGGTATTTCGTTGTTCCACATGATATCCAACCATGTTGGTATTTCGTTATCCCACATGATATCCAACCATGTTGGTCTTTCGTTATCCCACATGATATCCAACCATGTTGGTCTTTCGTTATCCCACATGAAACCCAAAACATGTTCATCTTTCGTCATTCCAAGTGGAAACCAAACGTTTTATAGCGTTCCCTTATCCCACAAGACAGACAGCCCAACTGTTATGCTATTCCGTTAACCATTTCGCTTACCACGCTGCCCGCTGTATAACTACTGCGATAAAATAAACATAACAAGCTGTTAACTGAATAATTAAATTTATCGATAATCCACGCAGCGTGGGCCTTTCGTGGACGAGGAATTCGCGCCATACTGACGTCAAGATAACTAGCTGCAGCTCGGCATACAAGACTCCACCCAAGACCCTTGTCTCGAATAAACCAGGTTTATGACTCGTCATGCAATAAATCTGCCGTCCAATGTTGTTCTACTTTCAAGCGGACGAAATGAATCAACAAGACGCGATGTTTCAACAGAATGGTATTTGTTTTGGGAGACGAATGCTGCAGATGCTCGTTACACGACTGGCTGTCAGTCTAACCACATAAGTTAGATTCTTATTGGATAGATGCCTTTTCGTTAGGTATTAATTAGCGGGGATATTGGTATTCGCGCGTGTTTGGTATACTTGGGGGCCGTCTCCAAAACCATCTGAACGAGAGAAACGCGTGGTTGGTTAGATTAAAACTCCTCAGTTCATTAAGCCCATCGCGAATCAGGTCAGTTGATGTTCAGATGTGTAGTGCATGAGCAGATGTGTAGTGCATGAGCAGATGTGTAGTGCATGAGCAGTTTAAGCAGCACGAGCAGTCGGAAAGAGTTCATACTTCTGCTAAAACCATCGACTGGATTTATTGTTGTCGTTATATACGTGCGAATGTGTGAATAACCTTATATCATGGTATATAGAGCCGAACCATTTTTTGCCATTTTTTCGCCGAAATGTGACCAGATCCAGTCAAAAATAATTCAACAGTTTGTGCGTTGATTTCATCAAACATAAGCGATGCGAGAGCGTCGTAGACGATTGTATATAGGTTTGATTTTTCTGGAAATGTTTGGATATATGGCAAAATATTCATGTTTTGTTCAGAAGGAGTGAATAATTCTGACAAATGTTGTCTTGAAAGGAATGTCGCTATAATGAAAGTTCATTTATGTAAATTCCACTTGACTCCATTTTACAAGTGCTCCGAGGATAGGCACCCTGCGATTAAACGCGCTATCCTACATAAAACAAATAAACACGTTTAATAATGTATGATATTAACATTCCCTGAAATGCTTTAGTCTATATATAAACCACGTACGGTTCGTCGTGAGGGATTTTTGCAAATGTTTAGTTTGCTAAATTTAAATAGAAATGGGGGAAAACCCTGATTCACATCCGGGTGACTCATATTATTTGTCGGACACATACCACAAAAAAATGAGGATTGTGCATTTTGTGTGAATTTCTGAGAGCACCTGTGGAAGGCTGATTTAGTAAAAATTATGTATGATGGTTTTAGCAGAGCTCTCCATTTATGGCACTTAATTGTAAGTCGGTCGTTGCCTGCGTATAAATAGTTAAATACACTTGCCGTATGGCGTAATAATGTGAAATCACCCAACGCCATAGCCGAAATGGACGGGTGTCAGGTTTGAGATTGTTTTGTGGTAAAGAGAGGTTTTGCATGAAGTATGCCATTCTCGCGAATTTCACACAACTGGTGCATTAATATGTGATGTGAAATTGTAAAGGAAAGTGTTGGTTACATATTCCAGGTGTCCGAAGAAACGTCACAACGGCCGCCTACGGGCAGACCGACTGTGGTCTCACCCATATTTAAGACCGCGCTATTTTCCAAGCTACCAAGTTATTGGGAAATGGAAATTATTGTGTATTGCGCTATGACTAAGCACTGGAATACAGCGAGGGACAACGGGAAGAAACATGAAACATTTGAGACCAAAATGTGTGTAGAAATGTTAATACGTCATCAATCTGGATTGTTTGCGGCTTCATCGCTGCTGATGTGTTGGCTGATGTGATGCTGATGTGGTGGCTCGGGTTTTCCAATCCATAATCATTAACGTTCGGATTATGAAGGTCGCGGGACTCAACATGTATTTATACATAATTCGAATGGATACATTCGAATGGTTATACGCCAGATTTCGTAAAAAGTATTCGTTCGATTTATCCTGAATTCTCAATGATTAATCGTTCAGTTCGGGAAGTAGACTACACTGCAGGGTGCACCAGGGATATATGATTGTAACATAGAAATATCACCACATTGAACACTGATGAATACTCGTCCAAAGTAGCGTGCTCTAGGTTGAATTTCGACAACGATTTTTAATACATATGTGGCACATCTGTCATATTGTTGTCAATTCTTTTCTTAAAGGTAGAACGTCGGAGTCAATAATTTGACCGCTATTTGTTTAAGAATATCGACCTTGCCAGTATATTCAGAACATTCGCGAACATCTGTCAACAATTCCTGACACCTGTGGACAACGCTTAAGGGGTCAGGCGTTCACGTGATGGGCATATCATTTAACGCCTGTGAAATGACGTTCCCGCACGATGCAATGTAAATTATATTCGGACCGAAATGTTTAACAAAACATGTTTTGCCTTACTATATTATTGTACTTTGGCGGTCAGTGTATTTTTGCTAGATATTTATTCTGTAGAACATTATTTTTAGTGCGTAGGCAACTAAATATGTACCTATAGACATATACATATAGTCGGTAGGCAACTAAATATGTACCTATAGACATACACATATAGTCGGTAGGCAACTAAATATGTACCTATAGACATATACATATAGTCGGTAGGCAACTAAATATGTACCTATAGACAATAGACATATAGTCGGTAGATAAGATAAAACAAAGCAAGTGCGCGTACATTATCAACATTTTAATTCACAAGACACGTAGATTGAAATAAATATAAATGGTTTATACAATGACATTTTGGCCCACACGAAGATTCCCGGGTCCACTAAATCGACCCGGGGAATTAAGGCCACACCCGGGATAAATAATAACAAATCACGAAATGTACAAAACTGTAGAAAAGTTATGTTATTGGTGAATGACTATGACAGCTCACGCCTGGTCGTATGTGATCGCAAGTCAAGTTCATATAAAATGCGGCACTTGATGATCGCCGCCGAAATGCATTGAAACGTGTGATCGAGTTGTGACTGCGCGCTCAGAGTCAGTGACTTTGTAGCGCAGCCAACAGCGTCACAGACACGTGATTAAGCACCCATTGTGCGTCCCGCTCGAGGTGACGAGATCTTGCCCATTGCCAATGACTAGCTTCGCGTCGGTGTCGACACGACACGCGCGAAAAAGCAACGAAACGTATCACAGAATGGTTGGTCAAAGACATACAAAGACATAGCCATGTGCGCCATGAAAAGGCTGCACCGACACTTATGACATGTTCAACAAAATATGTCAAGTTACATATGTTGGTCAGTGGCAGAATAGATAATGGTGATCAAAATGTATGTTGTTATTGTTGTTGAATACGACATTGTACAAATATTCGTACGGTTCATTGTAATGGTGTACAGGTTTAAAGCGGAGTACTCGTAGTGTGTACCCCCTAACGGGATCGGTACTCCCACATCTGTGAAGACCCGTTGGATTGGCCCGTTGTGGAATGCGTTCGCTTCACAGATTTACCGTCCGTGTAAAATATTGGCACTTTACTGAAGCATTCTTTCGTTGTGCGTAGCAAGTAATGGTCGACCCGAAGCAGTGAATCGCCTGTCACGTGCCCCTCGAAAATGCATAAATTTGACAATCTACGAATGACGTCGATGAGTCACGTTTAGACGGCTGCCGGAGGGACACCTGCTATGTAAAATCACGATGCTTCTTCTTCGGATGACGATGCTTCTTGGTACCATAACTACTTGACATAGCAGTTAAAGTATCTCACAAGTCCTGATGTTCCCTTGTATATCATTGGCTCGACGTTTCCTCTGGTTCTTGCGTCTCCATTTGCTCTTCAATCGTCGCCGTCTCCTGCTCTTGTGAGAGCAGCTGCTCCTCCCGCGCGACCGTCTGCTCCTCTTGCCGGATTGCCTGCTCCAACTCGAGCAGCTGACCCATGAAGTTGAAGTTGGGAGAGATGATGCAGCGTTTGCTCTTGACCAGCGCGTACATGTCGGCCATCGACTTGACCAGGTGTCGCATCATGTAGGCGATGGTGATGGTGGCCGAGCGAGACACTCCGGCCCGGCAGTGCACTAGTACTCTCCCGCCGGCGCGACGAGCCTCATCTGCAACAACAAATTACAGACGTCGTTACAACAAGCGATCAACTACGCCGCTATATCATCTAACCAACCAGGCAAATTTTAGGATACATATTTGAATATTATTTCCTCAATGTTTCCCTTGTATATGTGTGTGTGTGTGTGTGCGTGCGTGCGTGCGTGCGTGCGTGCTGATCGCTGGAGATTTATTATTATAATTATTAGTAATTATTTGTCGTTATCGATTACATGCCGCAGGCGGTCGCGTTATCGTAACGGAACGCGAGTCGACCACAGATGATTCATAAACGGCTGAACCGAACACCGCCGTTCGCCGTTACACAGCAGAGCGAGCTATTCTTAATGTTCGGATGCTTACTCGTCCGCTAATTTGGCACCGACTCAAACCGCATTCACCACACTGGCGCCAGCTATTTCAGTTACTGACGCAGTGCATGACGGTTAGTCATCGCGATGGATCTAACTAAACGTACGAAACATATAAGGAAATGTGGCGCATTTCACAGATACTCACCGATAAAATGGAATGCATCGTTGAAGTACTGTTTGAGATTCTGCGAGCCACTGTCTGACGCCGGCAGTCGCTTGTATGTGAGGCCTTCGCGCTCAAAGTGCATCGGGATGTGTGACGTCACATTGAGCACGTGAGTCACGCCGAGTGATTGCAGACGTTCCCGGTTGGCGGCGTCGCGTTCATTTCCTGTAGCAGCAGGCACGCGGTTAATGATAACAACAATAATACAATGTAACAATAGTAATAATAAATAAATAAATAAATAAAATATATATATAATATATATATATATATATATATATATATATATATATATATATATATATATATATATATATATATATATATATATATATATATATATATAATATATATATATATATATATATATAATTATATATATATATGTCCAACATCAATTAAATTTCATATACGAGACCAAATAAGTAAATTTAATTGTAAAATCTCCCAAGTTGAAAAAAATATATGCAAAACGTATGCATTATAAATTAATTTATGCCAGTTGTGAGTAGAAATAAACGCCGTTTACCTAAATAAAGAAAAGGCAGGACTTCCGACGCAGTTGCGGAGTCGATCATGGAATCGCACATATACGGTGTGGTTGGACTGTACAGCATGACTGGCGCTGGTGCTGCATCGGGTTTGATGCATAGACTGTCAAACTGGTTCTGAAACTCGTTCAGTCCACCTGCAACATAAAACACAAAATATGTAATTGTTTGTTTGGTTAACAATATATTATATATTACTCAGTACATGTAAAAAGGTGCACCAGTTAATATAGTTCCACGCACGTTGGAGATCATGTCTTTATTTTTCCTGGCGGCCCACTGAAGCATACCGTTATATTTTGGATTTTCTGCAAATGTTTAACCATTTTCCAACGGTCTCGCACCTATCCAAATGGCCATGCAATTTTTTTTCCATGTAAAATCGTCATGGTGGGACACTTCCACCAAACCCAGTCGTGTTTCCCTGGAAAGTTTCTTCAATGACTCACGCCCCGGGCATTCAACGAGTCATTCAGTAAACTAACTCGGCTCGCTATTTTAAGTGCCCAGTTTGCTCAGCACTAGTAATCCTCCTCTTTAGCCGTATAATCAACTTGGACATGTCCACTTGTCTAAAGTAGACATCTTTAGATTGTTTACACATTTCGCAATAAATAACGCAGGCAACAGCCGCTTGCGGTTAACAGCTATCTTGTCTAGAAGATGCTCGTCTTCAATTTGTTGATAAAGTTTAAACTTAGCACACATGTCAATCTTAAAACAACCACGGCATTGTGCGCAATGTAAATAGGCGACCTTTACAACTGAGTGACAGGTGGCGGCCCCGGTCTCAGTAGCTGAATAGAAGTGTGTATTGCGAAATATACGCCACTAGGCCAAGGTGAAGGCCGAAAGTCACGCGTCGACTAGTCGGTAAATAACTAGTAAAAGTTGGCCTGTCGTACAACATTTGGCAAATGGCCTGACTTGCGGCGAACGGTTTGTCGATTATGATGACCAAAGTATGAAGCACAAGTCGACCTACATAGTATGGACGGGGTGGAAAAGGTGCAAACACTGATCGCAAAGTTTGAACTTTTACTAGAGGAATACGAATACGACCACATACACAAACTAACTGAGGATGCCCTTTTCGGACACAATCACTAAAGAAAAAAAATTAAAAGAGCTAACAGGATTTTGAAACAGGAAAGAAAAGAACCGAATCATTCGAATAAAACACGTGACCAATCCCCTTACCGTAAAGCCGAAGTCGTAAACGTGGAACCAACTTCATCATGTTTTTGATAATACTAATAACCCTACCGACTGAAATTTAGCTCTTTACACTAAGTGATGCATCCAACCCGATGCCAAGCGTATACTGACGACTGTTGTCCAACATTCATCCTTTTCAAGGCGTCTCACAATATCTGTGTGTCACCTCTGTGACTGGGCTTAATTTCCGTCGTGACTGTATCGGTCGTTCAACAGTGTTTGGCGCCATATAGTCCCCTGTGATTATGATTAAAGCGACGACTGGTGAGTCACCGTGTTAGTCGGCTCTGCTAAACTGCTCGAAGCGGGCAGATAAGATCGCAGACGAGACCACAATTCAGACCATTCAATGCTGTTTCCTGTTTTCTTGACTGTTCGGTGAGCTCACGTCGTCGGTATTATTCGTATGTGAAACAGAGGAGACCATTATATTCTACAGTCCCATTCACGAACCAAGTATACACGACACCTATGTTGTGGAAACACCACACTCATGGTCACATCTCCAACACATGATCATTTCACCAACTCAGGGTTGAAAAAAATCATGATTTTTTCGAAAAAATCGATTAAATCGGATTTTTTCGATTAAATCGGATTTTTTCGATTAAATCGATTTATTTGATTTTTTCAACATTCTCGACAAATCTTATAAGAAATAATATGTAGTTCTGAAAATAAATAAATATGTGGAATATCATAATATACCCAATGGGCGGAACATTTCATTCGTAGCCTTTCTAAAGAGTTAAAACTTCCCATTCAGTCAAAGTCATGCCTCGGTGATCACATAATCTGAAAAAAATCTAAAAAATCGAAAAAATCAATATCTTGATTTTTTCATATTGATTTAATCGATGATTTAATCGATGATTTAATCGATGATTTAATCGATGATTTAATCAATTTGATTAAATCAACGCCAACTCTGCATCAACTCATGGTCATATCTTCTAATCCGCCAACATTATCTAGCTATTTCAATCAGGAAATTCTAGATCGATTTAAGTTACGTCAATGACAGCATGAAACCATCAATACTCCAAAAACCGTCGCACACGAAACTTAATCCGTGTAGACCACGTCAACAGTTAGCACTGCGTTTTGAGAACGCCCCTTCAAACTATGCGGCGTTTCGAGAACGCCCCTTCAAACTATGCGGCGCATTCGAGCTGAGAATGAGTCACCGGGTGTGTGCGCATGCGCCAGCTTGCCGTCTACCGACTCGGCCGTCCGCTAGCCTCGCCCCCAGGCAGGAGCCTGACAGCGGCGTGCCAGTAGATTTCCGCGTCTGGAAATAAGCTTGACCGGCTGGCTGGACGGCCGGCCACTTGTGAAACTGCGCAGTGTGTTGTTTGTCCGACGTAAACACGTCGCTTCACAGTGCTGTCTGTTCGTCACCCCGGCACCAATTTATGTCCACACGGCACAGTGTGAATCATGTGGTCCAGCCTTCCCAACATGACACGTGTCACGTAAACTGAATATCAAATTACGAAATTTGTTGGTGTTAACATCGTTTATTCCATTCAACAGCGTCGGCTATTTAATAACAGCGTTTTGCTTCGAAGAAAACCCTCGGCTCCAATTCATAATTTTCCAGGCGGACGAATTGTCAAAAGGTCAATGTTAGTCGGTTATTGTCGATGCTCAGTGAGCGTAGAAGTCAGCCACGCGTGACCATTGCGGTTGGCAGCCGCTGTCGTGATGCAGCAGATTCATATTGACCGACGCCGGTTCGCTTCTAGCACACATCGCGATATCGCATTTGATAACAACGCAGGATGTCCATTGTGTTGGCGTGACGTAGGATGGTCACTAAGCAATATAAATATATAATTAGTATTTCCTCTCCTAACGCTGTATAAGTATAGTGATGCGAAACTCGTCAATGCAATCATCACTTAAATGTCAACTGCAATTTTGTAATGACATTTCACAACTAACATAATGACTGAACACAATATTTTAACTGTATTTTTTAATGTTATATGTATGTAGGGATACAAAATTGAACCTGAGATGGGTCGAGCGGGCTCTTTTTATAGCGGGTGATGGGCGCTGCCTGCTGTCATTCATATTCATATCAATTTCATAGCGGGTGATGGGCGCTGCCTGCTGTCATTCATATAAATTTTGTAGCGGGTGATGGGCGCTGCCTGCTGTCATTCATATTCATATACATTTTATAGCGGGTGATGGGCGCTGCCTGCTGTCATTCATATTCATATCAATTTCATAGCGGGTGATGGGCGCTGCCTGCTGTTATTCATATTTCTAACCGGTAAAATAGGTCTTATATCAATTTTAATGGGTTCGCAAAGCACCCAGCTGTGCTCAACAGAAACAGGTGTCAATGTGAAATGTCACACAGCAATAACGTCCTGGTATATATTTTCTGTTTGTCTTAATTCGTAGTAAAAACAAACTTAACTCGAGAGCCGAAAGACACAAAGAGGACGTGTTGTGATTGATGAAACGTGTCGTGAATAGACTCGCTGGTTGGCCGGAAACCAGACAGGTGTCGGTCACGGTGAGTGATCCCGTGCATGTTTTAACAGTAGGAGTGTCTGTCTAGCCTACGGCGTCGTACATTGCACGACCAATAACGTAGATAGACAGACTGGTACACCGATCCACTATTCCATTTACCAAACTTTATCCAAAATGTTCCCTAACACATCCACTCTGTAGTACACATTCTAAATGGACAAGAGTTCCGTAGCCAATTTCGCCTCATAGATTATTACAGTAGACCAACCTCACAATACGACCACAATGTTAGCGCCTCGTCTTTGTACGGGCCATGCAGTTACTGTATGTCAACTGAGCAGTCAGTTGGTCAGTTAGTCAGTCAGTCGGTCAGCTAGACAGTAGTGAATCATTCAGTTGGTCAATCAGTAGATCGGTCACTCAGTTGGTCAGTCAGTCTGTCGGTCGGTCAGTGGGTTGGTCAGTCTGTTGGTCAGTCAGTCTGTCGGTTGGTCAGTCTGGTGGTCAGTCAGTCTGTCGGTTGGTCAGTCAGTTTGTCAGTCAGTGTGTCAATTGGGCAGTCAGTTGGTCAGTTAGTCGATCAGTCAGACAGTAGTGAATCATTCAGTCGAGCATGTGTGAACAGTCAGCGATTAGTGAATAAGTAAGACAACAACACCCAGAATGACAACCACAATAATTAAATTATTATGATAAAAACGACCCGGTTCTTACCTTTGATGAAGTACGCCCGTTTGCCTTGTCGACATAACAGCGACAGCAGTAGGTGTAGCGAGTTGGCTGCCGTCGACTGTGTCAGCTCCTGCGTCCGGTCGTCATACACGATGATGTCCGACCGCTTTCTGAACATCTCCTTCGCCTCTGGCGAGCCGAGAAGGTCCTCGAGTTGTACCCGACCGCAGTTGAGCCGCTTACGAGTGACCCGATCGCTACAGCCGACGTTTAGCGCCCCGCTAATGTGACCCAAGTTGAACGCGATGAATGAGCGACAATCGAGAACGAGGAACGGCTCACAGTCTGTCGTCATACGCACGGCCAGTTCAACGGGCAGCATGGACAACGGCTGCGTGCACTCGGCCGGCCCAACCACGGGCGGTTGGCCGCAGTGGAAGCCGGCGCTGGCGGGCTGCGAGGCCTGTCCTGCACAGCCAAGGTGTTGTAAACAGTAGAGCGAGTCCGAGCAGGGGTAGGGGGAACTGAGTTCCACGTTCGTCATGTTGTCCTGGCGCTGGTGAAGTTGAGCGACTCTGGCGATAGGCGCTTCCACGGCCGCAGACATTGAGCCTTCCTTACCGGTAGATATGTGTGAGCGATGAAAGGGGGACGACTCGTCGGTTCTGACTGTTGTCCAAGTTAAATCCGTCAACACAGCACCGATATGCTGATGTTTACACTTTACTACTGAATCAATCTGTTTTGTCTGAGTGAGCTTGAACGTCTCCGCGGCGCAGCCTTATATACATATCTGCACAAGCCACGCCTCCAGCTGCCCTAAATAACCAGGCTGCTACGGCATTTGGCTGTCAATCAATGACATCATGACATGTTGATGTTGCTAAATCCGTCTCGCGCTGTGACTCGGCTGTGACCGAAGATTCCCGATGGTGACGTAGCGACGACTCATTAATTCTCGGGAACTCTGCGTAATGGCTGGACGGGGAGTGTACGTATTCAGGTGTAGCTGTTTACCTGTTCGTCCGCTTAGACTGACAAACAAACTGCCATTTCGATCCGGTGTCATTTGATAGCGATGTAATGTGTGCACTTTGGTGCAATGGGGGATGACGTTACTGGGTGAATGTTTGCTGTGAAACAGCGTAAACTAAACCAGAGATTTGCCTGTGGCGGCGTGTGAATGTGATTGGGCAAACCGGACTGCACCAAAGGAAGGCTCTAGAATGTGGATGAAGGCGTTTTAAAGAGTCGCCGATCTCTTGGCCACCGGTCGAATAAGTTCCGGACGAAAGTATATACTATTAAACACGTAGTAGTTACTATATAATATACTATTTAATAAATACAATAGGTAAGCCTTAAATCTCCAAACTCTTTCCTACGCAAACAAACACGCGCGCACACACATACATTTTTTTACTTCATGCTGTTAAATATATGTTGTTAAATATATGTTTAAACACCAAGACACAAGAGCGTACACACCAGAGCCTAAACACACGCTTACGCACCACAGCTTACACACCACAGCCTACACACCAAAGCTTACAAATCAAAGCTTACACACCACAGCCTACGCACCAGAGCCTACACATCAAAGCTTACACACCACAGCCTACACACCAGAGCCTACGCACCAGAGCCTACACACCACAGCTTACACACCACAGCCTACACACCAGAGCCTACGCACTACAGCCTACACATCAAAGCTTACACACCACAGCCTACGCACCAGAGCCTACACACCACAGCTTACACACCACAGCCTACACACCAGAGCCTACGCACCACAGCCTACACATCAAAGCGTACACACCACAGCCTACGCACCAGAGTCTACACATCAAAGCTTACACACCACAGCCTACGCACCAGAACCTACGCACCAGAGCCTACACACAACAGCTTACACACCACAGCCTACACACCAGAGCCTACGCACCACAGCCTACACATCAAAGCTTACACACCACAGCCTACACATCAAAGCTTACACACCACAGCCTACGCACCAGAACCTACGCACCAGAGCCTACACACCACAGCTTACACACCACAGCCTACACACCAGAGCCTACGCACCACAGCCTATACATCAAAGCTTACACACCACAGCCTACGCACCAGAGCCTACACACCACAGCTTACACACCACAGCCTACACACCAGAGCCTACGCACCACAGCCTACACATCAAAGCTTACACACCACAGCCTACGCACCAGAGCCTACACATCAAAGCTTACACACCACAGCCTACGCACCACAGCCTACACATCAAAGCTTACACACCACAGCCTACGCACCACAGCCTACACATCAAAGCTTACACACCACAGCCTACACACCAGAGCCTATGCACCAGAGCCTACACACCACAGCTTACACACCACAGCCTACACACCACAGCCTACACATCAAAGCTTACACACCAGAGCCTACGCACCACAGCCTACACATCAAAGCTTACACACCACAGCCTACGCACCATAGCTTACACACCACAGCCTACACAACAGAGCCTACGCACCAGAGCCTATACATCAAAGCTTACACACCACAGCCTACGCACCAGAGCCTACACACCACAGCTTACACACCACAGCCTACACACCAAAGCCTACACACCACAGCCTACACACCAAAGCTTACACATCAAAGCGTACACACCACAGCCTACGCACTAGAGCCTACACATCAAAGCTTACACACCACAGCCTACGCACCAGAACCTACACATCAAAGCTTACACACCACAGCCTACACACCATAGCATACACATCAAGGCTAATACACCACAGCCTACGCACCAGAACCTACACATCAAAGCTTACACACCACAGCCTACACACCGCAGCCTACACATCAAAGCTTACACACCACAGCCTACACATCAAAGCTTACACACCACAGCCTACACATCAAAGCTTACATACCACAGCCTACGCACTAGAGCCTACAAAACACATCCTACACTCAATATATTACACATCACTGCCTACACACCAGAGCTTATACACCACAGCCTACACACCGCCTTCTACACACCAGTGTCTACACACAAGTGTTTACACACCACAGTCACAATCTACACACCACGGTCTGCACGCTCGGGCCTACACATCGGAGCGTCTACACGCGGGTCTACACTCCGTGACCCACTGCGTTCTACCCGCTACGGTATGGTGACCTGGTCGTCAGATCTTCCTGATTTGCCCCACAATTGGTGATTACAACGGGGCCGTAGCTGCGACACTTTTGACCCGCCAACATGCGACATTTAGGGACAGTCCTTTAGCACACTTCCTCATTCGTGGTAATTGCCAGTCATTCATTGACAATCATTTTGACATAATGCCCTTGTCGGTTTTTAAGCCTTGTAAACAAGATCTTGAACAGATCAATGAGCATTTTAGGGACATGTTATTTACATAATTAAATTCGAAATGGTTATTTCGTTAATGTACGTTAGTCAGGTCGGCAGTGTGGGACAACCAGTGGACTGTCACGAAAACATTTGTAACGTGAAACTACACGTACAGTGCACGAAACAATAAAGCCATGTTATAGGCGTACCGGTGTGTACGTACCGGTGTGTACGTACCGGTGTGTACGTACCGGTGTGTACGTCAGACGAGACGTAACCGGAGGGTAAACCTGTTTTAGACCAGTCGCCGCGGACGATTCTCGGTACTTACGATGAAGTAATTAAAACTCAACAGGTTTAGCCTGATGTCGAAATATGCTACGTGTGAATAGTTTATGTCACATCCGCAGTCGATTTAATTAAAAATGCCAATTTTCGTTCAAAACATTAAAAGAATTGGCTTTAGTCGTTACATTTGGTAAGGCTCAAAATAGTGGATATCCAAAATGGTAAACACTTTGCGGGTCAAGGCCGATCATGGGCGTGACTTCCATCCTTTTGCCGATCACGTGACAAAGTTACGAAATTTCACAAAGGGTGAAATTCGAGAGTTTTCAGCGTTTCCATTTTCATTTCACTTCATGCTTGACCAAACATTATGTAATGTATAAATTACAAACAAAAGTTGCACAAACGAGCTAGCATGTTGCAGTGGATACTATTCGTGTGAATGGAACGACGGAAATTACTGATCAGCACCGTCGTGGTGTGTGTTTGTGTGTGTGTGTGTGTGTGTGTGTGTGTGTGTGTGTGTGTGTGTGTGTGTGTGTGTGTGTGTGTGTGTGTGTGTGTGTGTACATTTTGATAGATTTATGAGAAACATATGTTATCCTCCCTTGGAAGACGAGGAAACGGAAATAAAAGTGCACAACTTACAAACGAATTATTCGTACATGTGAAAACTTTAATTAAAACTGAAAAACCTTTGTTTTCAACAGTTCGGAACTAAAGTAAGGTTCAAAGAAATCGCACTTAATTCAAGTAGACGTTGCGTCAGATATTGTTAATTGCAATTGGCCAATCCCATGTCACCTAAACTAGACCGAATTGGAGAAGATTGTCTGACGACACGTCCACTAATTACGTTGCTCGCCTGTCTATACTGTTGTGCTGTACCTACACAAAACTGTTTTGATTTATAGTGCAGTCTGACTTCCAAACATATAAACAAATAAATACAAACACACAACGCACGCACATGTAAAAGTCCCATTATCTGAAAAAATCTCATCCCCGCAAATCCGGTAAGATGATTTGCTGAGATCCGGGCAAAATAAAATATCCGGGTTTTTTTAATTTTATTCTTAGCATTCGCTCAACAGAAACGTACCGCGCAGCCTGTACTATCTAATGGTGACGACTTATTTCATTGATGCGTGCGTGCATGTGTCTGAAATAATATACACACACTCGCGCGCACGCTGACACGCGCGTGCTAAGCACCGTAAGCTTTGGCTCCATGCCACACGAAAACACAAAACAAGTTGCGTTGTAATTAACACACGAGCCGTCTTGCAGCTAACGGTGGCAACTACAAAGACGTCCAGTTATTCATTAGCACAATACGTAACTACGCGATGATGAAAGCGGCGTGACATTTAGTCGAGAGACCTCGCGTGATTCCCTTTGACCATTATAAGCAGCTACTGTGTCTCAGTGCCAGAAAAACAGGCCGCATTTAACGACCAAATAGTCAACACATCCTTGTGACCAACGACAACAAAACGTGACTCCCTGATTGCAACACACGAGAAATGCGTTATTCCGCTGTTCCGTGACGATTGCAGTATGATGACTCGCTAGACAGGAGCGCTTTCGTTGACCACTGACCACTGACCAGGAGTTACCGGGGCGAAAATCAGAACCCGTGACCCACCCAAATGTTCCCCAAAAAGCTGGTACAACCAGGGGTTTTACGAAATTTCACTCGCGGGTCGAAGTTCCAAAGAGGAATTTTTAGTGGGGATAAAAAGCAAAATTTTCATCACCATGGGGTAAGTATAAAGTTTCACTTGTGAGTCATTCTCTGAGAATCAGATATGTTTAAGACAGATACGCAGTTATATAATTAACTATATACGTATAGGGCGGAACGTTTATAAGTGATGGGTGAGTAATTGGTTAGACAACTTGCGTGGTTTGTAGAATTGCTCCGGGCGAAATGTGAACGGTTTCGTTCATACATCAGTCGCGGATGGACCAGAATAAAATTCGGATTGCACCACGACTCTGGTTATCTCGGATTGCACCACGACTCTGGTTATCGCGGTCATGGTTTATCGAGCTCACAGTTGCTTATCGTAAAACCCAGCCACACGTTGAACGTGCGATACTGGATGACGCGTTATTTTCAAGTCTAGGCAGCAAATCTGGAAATCAATTCGTCACGAAGTATTAGAAGTGACACTATCATCAAATATGACGAGTGTCGAAGTTTCGTGTTACGCGAATTGCTCACTGAACGTGTTGCTAGTTTACCAACATTTTCGCATTAATGTAGTCGAATTGCATGGGCGGTTCAATGACGACTGCCGCGATTCACACAACAGTGACTTGTCGACATTGCCACAACGTGACGATGTGTTAAGTCATGTCCTTGTTTGGCTACTGACTGGCGCGGGATAATCGCCGACACGTTGAAGGGAAACCAACTCGTAGACAGGTGACAACACGGGAAATATAACGAGACAGAAATAACTTGACCAATGAATGGATTATTAAATATAACATAAGAATCGGAACCGGGGGGGGGGGGCTATATTTTGATGGGTATATGTTAAGTATACGTTGCATACCCCTACCAGGCAGTTTGCTCGCAGAAACAAATTTAGCCGTCCTCCATATTCAACAGCTTCGGACGGTTATGGATATACATTCCCAAATATAAAAAAATTTGTCCCATCTCCCGTGTCCCTCTTCCCATGTCCCACCTCCATTGACCCTCCTTCCGTGTCCCACCTCCCGTGTCCCACCTCCCGTGTCCCACCTTCCGTGCCCCACCGATCAATGTTCGTGGAAAATAAATCTATAATGTACATTGCACATGACACATGCGTGTGTGCATATTTATTTATTTATATATATATATATATATATATATATATATATATATATATATATATATATATTATATATATATATATATATATATATATATATATATATATATATATATATATATATATATATATATATATATATATATATATATATATATATATATATATAGTTGTTATTTTATGTTGCCATGCTCCCCAAGACCCAAATACTAAACACATCCTGACAACGAACAGTTGGTTAGCCGTAAGAGACGGCTGTGTTGAGTCATGATGTCTCGAATGTGGGCTGCTCTGTGAGCTGGGAAGGAACAATTCACACGTAGTTTTAAAAATTCAGTCTAGTTTTTTTTAATGTTTGCGGACATTACCAATTGCTACTTCAAGGGCTACGGTGAATTTCGTGGTATGCGTAAATATATAGTGATTGTATGTGTTTTATTTCTGGTGGATCATAGACCTAACATCACGACTGAAGACTGTGAGTCAACAACAGCTTACAACAGTTTAAACCCAGTACTGAACCTCTGACTCCCCACTGATTAGTCACCGGGCAGTAATGTGTTTATAGAACCAAAAAACACAATGTTGTTCCAACTTCCTTCCCATAAGCAATGTTGGCGTGTCGACAATTAATTTGCCCATTATTCAGTAAGCAATGACACGGCTGGTCTGAACCATGAGAGCCACGGACCCCCTCGTCTCGAGGCGAACACTCCACGCGCAGAGGATTGTAAAGCAAACCAATGTTATTATTCTTTCAATAATGAAAGGACGAATAAACGAAACGAAAACGAAAGACAAACTTACATCATCGCATGCTACTGCAGAGAAGTTAAATGATTCGGAGGAAGAAGATTGTGGGGATGAAATAGAGGAATGAGGGGGGAGTGGACATTTCCCCTCCCAAAATACGATTTTTAATGAAGGTCTCAATGGGATCATTGTGTAGCCACTTTTTATGGAAAAATTGGAATCGTTAAAATACTTATTTTTTAACATTGTGAACATATTGGCAAAAGAAAAGAATATCTCCTTTCCAAAGCAGGAGACTTGTTAGTTCTGCTATTGGCAAACATACGACATCTTTGAGCTGGTAGTAAAACTTTTTTTCTAAAATAATGTTTACGTCATCCACGGCGAATCCTACACTGTAGTGTGTTGTGATATTCTAGATTTGATTTTGATGGAACATATGTTAATGTGTTTGTATACACGTATTGATGCAAGAAATACTAACACAGGCAACATTGATATATATATATATATATATATATATATATATATATATATATATATATATATATATATATATATATATATACTCCCATATCCAGCGTATAACCGGCATGTTCAAGGCGTTGCCAAATTGGTGACTGTAGTGAATTCAATCATACGGCCTAGTGATTAAGACACTCTAATTTAACAATGCATACAAATGGCATAATTGTAAAAGAGCCAGCGCCATTGTTACGATGTCGTCATGTCTAAAATAGACACCACTGCGATTGTTACCATACATGACGTCACCGACACTAAATCGTTGACGAAGAGTCATCAATATTTGCGTGTGTATACGCAGCATTCACTCACCGCTTGCAGTGGTGGTCAATATGGTCAATATGAAGCCCGACTATGTGGCCACAGACCAGCAATACATGATTCATCACGACGAGCGTCTACGAAATGTGGAATGTGCATTATGTGAGATTTCTGAGAGTGCTATATAGGGGCGAGTGAGTTGAATTGATGTTTTTGTGCGCCGTAGCATTACAGCTTTCAAATGATGACACCTGTCAGTCGGTGGTCGTTTAGGTGACAACACTGCGGTCACTAGGCCATACTGCCCAATATTTTAAAACCAATCACAGCTCATGGCAGAAACCGAGCGGTGCCAGGTGTGGGTGTGATTTTTTTTATAAAGAGATGTTATTTTCACTGATTTCCCACAACATGTGTGTTACTAGATGTTTTAATGTGCCGTGAACGTCTAGGAAAAAATTAAAGGAAAAATTTTTCAGGGTGCCAAGGAAACGCTATAACGGACGCATATGGGAAAACTAAATGTGGTTTCGCACCATGTCCGTTTTGAAATCCTGAAATATAGTCAGGCGTAAATGATACGGATGAGTTGGTAGAGATGGAATATGTCACATTTCTGAATACGTGTTTCTCACTAAAAAGAATGATCAGCAGTCTGGTTGTGCAGACATTAAAATATGTTGTCCTTCAAAATGAAAGTATGGTTATATCTTGAGCGTTCATCGGCTGACCCGGTATTTGGCTGAAATGGAGGGCGGGTTTGCGAAATGTGTTGACCGGGGTGGGTGCAAAGTTTATATTGTGTTCAGGTTATGCAGCTGAAGAAGGGATTTTTTAAATGTAAGGTGCGCGAATTGTCACCACAATATCGACAACGGGTATATAGTTCTGACGGCTAAATGTGCCAATTAAGTGAAACATATAGACCCCCCCAATACTGAGGCGGATTAACATATGGGCGACTGGAGCACCTGCCTCAGGCCCCCGAGCTCCAGGGGGGCGTACTCAAGTAAATCGGAAATACAAGGAAAAATCGAGTGAAATTTATATAATTAAAAACCCTGAAATTCAACAGATTTTTGTAGCGATAACTTGCTACAGTTTTCTTAGAATGTCGCACTCGATTGACTAGAGCGAAAGGAAGTTCTCCCTCTTCTGTCCACTGTCAGACGCAACTCATTCTTGATCCGTCTATGTTGCGAAAATGTGCGCTCTCCGATGCAACTATTTACACCATCAGGCAGATATAGAGGCGCAGCGCGATTTCAACTGGGACGGAACTATTTACGCGGAGGAAGAAACAAAATACAGCATACGCCGGATTAAATATCAGTGATTGCTACAGCGTCTGCATTACTTTTAAAATCTATAATTATTTTATTACTGGATAGTGTCTTGAGGAAATACCAAAACAAGCGTGTATTGGGAATTGTCTATCATTGCATATGCGATGTTAACCTGTGTAGATGCTTTTTACCGACATTTGCGGGATATTTTATATACATCGCTCCTCCCTAGAATTAGGCGGGACATGCCCCCTCCCCCCCCCGTTTCCCCACCGAACAACGCCCCTTCCTTGCACTTTCTCTGTCACGTTTCCAACTCACGTGAAAGCAAGACGGCCGGAGTTTCGAAAATTAAATCTAATTTCTTTTATATTTGCTGACATTACCAGTTGCTACTTCAGGGGCTACGATGAATGTTGTGGTATACGTAGATACGTAGTGATTGCACTGGTTTTATTTCTGGTGGGTCATAGACATACAACCACGTTTGGCGGCTGGTCTGAGCCATGAGAGCCACGGACCCCCTCGTCTCGAGGCGAACACTCCATGATTGAGTCAACGCGCGCGCAGAGTGATTGTAAAGCAAACCAATGTTATTATTCTTTCAATAATGAAAGGACGAATAAACAAAACGAAAACGAAAGACAAACTTACATCATCGCATGCTACTGCAGAGAAGTTAAATGATTCGGAGGAAGAAGATTGTGGAGATGAAATAAGGGAAGGAGGGGAGAGTGGACATTCCCTCCCACAATACGATTTTTAATGAAGGTCTCAGTGGGATCATTATGGGATCATTATGTAGTCATCTTTTATGGAAAACTTGGAATCGTTAAAAAAGTTTTCTTTTTTAACAATGTGAACATATTGGCAGAAGAAAAGAAGATCTCCTTTCCAAAGCAGGAGACTTGTTAGTTCTGCTATTGGCAAACATACGACATCTTTGAGCTGTTAGTAAAACTTTTTTGAAAAATAATGTTTACGTCGTCCACGGCGAATCCTACACTGTAGTGTGTTGTGATATTCTAGATTTGATTTTGATGGAACATATGTTAATGTATTTGTATACATGTATTGATGCAAGAAATACTAATACTTGTGTATATGTATTGATACAAGAAATGTTAACACAGGCAGCATTGAGATATATTTATATAATTATACTCGTATGTCCAGCGGCATGTTCAAAGTGTTGCCAAATTGGTGACTGTAGTGAATTCAATCATACGGCCTAGTGAATAAGCCACTCTAATGTAACAATGCACACAAATGGCATAATTGTAAAAGAGCCAGCGCCATTGTTACGATGTCGTCATGTCTAAAATAGACACAACCGCGATTGTTACCATACATGACGTCACCGACACTAAATCGTTGACGTTGTGACTTAGAATTATTGCAACACGGCGTCAGTTGTTGAATCATCCGTGACTGCCCACTGCCCACGAATGACCACTGGTCAGTATCAAGAGTGATACACTGACGAAGAGTCATCGATAGTTGTGTGGTGGTCAATATGAAGCCAGACTATGTGGCCACAGACCAGCAATACACGATTCATCAAGACGAGCGTCTAGGAAATGTGGAATGTACATTATGTGTGATTTCTGAGAGTGCTATGTAGGGGCGAGTGAGTTGAATTGATGTTTTTTGTGCGCCGTAGCATTACAGCTTTCAAGTGATGACACCTGTCAGTCGGTGGTCGTTTACGTGACAACACTGCGGTCACTAGGCCATACGTGACAACACTGCGGTCACTAGGCCATACGTGACAACACTGCGGTCACTAGGCCATACTGCCCGATATTTTAAAACCAGTCACAGGTTATGGCAGAAATCGAGCGGTGCTAGATGAGGATGTGAATTTTTTGGAAAAAGAGTTATGTTATTTTCATGGATTTCCCACAGCATGTGTGTTACTAGATGTTTTAATGTGCCGTGAACGGCTAGGAAAAAAATAAAGGAAACAATTTCCAGGGTGCAAAGGGAATGATATAATGGCCGCATATGGGAAAACTAAATGTGGTTTCGCACCATGTCCGCTTTGAAATCCGGAAATATAGTCAGGCGTAAATGGTACGGATGAGTTGGTAGAGATGGAATGTCACATTTCTGAATACGTGTTTCTCACTAAAAAGAATGATCAACAGTCTGGTTGTGCATAAATTCAAATATGTTGTCCTTCAAAATGAAAGTACGGTTGTATCTTGAGCGTTCATCTGCTGATCAGGTATTTGGCTGAAATGGAGGGCGGGTTTGTGAAATGTGTTGACCGGGGTGTGTGGAGAGTTTATATTGTATTCAGATTATGCAGCTGAAGAAGGGATTTTTTAATGTAATGGTGCGCAAATTGTCACCACAACATCGAGAACCAAGACATACGTATAGAGATCTGACGGCTAAATGCGCCACGTAAGTGGAACATAGGACCCCCTCCCCCCAGTATTGGGGCGGATTAACATATGGGCAACTGGGGCACGTGCCTCAGGACCCCGAGCTCCCGGGGCAATGAAGTAGATCGGAAATACAAGGAAAAATCAAGTGAAATTTATATAATTAAAAACCCTGAAATGTCGCACTCGATTGACTAGAGCGAAAGGAAGTTTTCCCTCTTCTGTCCACTGTCAGACGCAACTCATTCTTGATCCGTCTCTGTTGCGAAAATGTGCGCTCTCCGATGCAACTATATACACCATCAGGCAGATATAGAGGCGCAGCGCGATTTCAACTGGGACGGAACTATTTACGCGGAGGAAGAAACAAAATACAGCATACGCCGGATTAAATATCAGTGATTGTTACAGCGCCTGCATTACTTTTAAAATCTATAATTATTTTATTACTGGATAGTGTCTTGAGGAAATACCAAAACAAGCGTGTATTGGGAATTGTCTGTCATTGCATATGCAATATCCAGTAAGCAATTAAGTGTGGTCTGAATCGTCGGTGCCAAGTACTTCCCCGTCTCAAGGCGAAGAACACACGACTGAGTCAACCCCACGCTGAGTGATTGTAAGACAAACCAAACCATTATTCTTTCTATAATAAAAATACGAATGAATAAATTGAAAACGAAAGAAAGGCTAATTATTGCAGAGTTCTCAATTAAATAACCAGGAGATTCTCCTGGTGGAAATGAAATAAAGGAATACGATTTGTTGTTTTAATAAAGGTCTCAATGGGGTAATTTTATGGATTCTTTAGTAAAAGAAATTAATAGAAAATGTGGAATTGTTTAAAAAAGAATGAGATTATTTTAAAAGAAATGAGGGTCAGGAGATGTTACAAAACGTTAAGAAAAGAAGGAGATATCCTTCCCAATGCGGGATACTTGGCATCTCTGCTACTGGCAAACATTGTTCTACAAAACAGTGTTTTCTCAAGTAATTTACGTCGTCCACTCTGAATCATACACTGCAGTGTGTTGTGATAGTCTACATTTTATTTTAATGGAGCATATGTTAAGGTGTTTGTGTAAATGTATTGATACAAGAAATACTAACGCATGCAACATTGGTATATCTATTTATAAATCCTCGTATGTTCAGCGGCATGTTCAAAGTGTTGCCAAGTTGGTGACTGTGGTGTATTTATTAAATCATACGGCCTAATAATTAAGCCATACTAATTTAACAATGCACACAAATGGCATAATTGTAAAAGAGCCAACGCCGTTGTTACGATGTCGTCATGTCTAAAAATAGACGCCACCGCGATTGTTACCATGCATGACGTCACTGACACGCGTTCGTTGACGTTGTGACGGTGTGACGGTGAGACCGTGTGGGGAGAGTTTATGTTGTGTTCAGATTATGCAGCTCAAGAAGGAATTTTTGTAATGTAATGACAACATTTTTGTAATGTAATGACAACATTTTTGTAATGTAATGACATGTAACAACATAGAGCTCCAATAAATACGTACATATATATAGTTCTGACGGGTAAATGCGCCACGTAAGTGGAACATAGGAACCCCCAATGCTGAGGCGGATTAACATAGGGGCAACTGGAGCACGTGGCTCAGGGCCCCGAGTTGCCGGGGCCCATTCAAGTAGACCGGAAATTCAAGGACAAATCGAATGAAATTTATAATTAATAAAACCTGAAATTCAACAGATATAGGCCTAGCTAATCAGCATTCCAAATACCATTTTATGGGTTTTCTTTGCGTCATCAATAATGGATAAAAAGTTAAGCTTCCGAAGAATGTCGCACTCGATTGACTTGAGCTAGTAGAAAGATAGAGAGCGGCGCAGGGCGATTTCAACATTTCGGAATGCGGGCGCCACCTCCTGTTCGACAAGGAGGCGATGTGTTTTTGCTGGTTTCTTTGTCGGTGTAAGACGCTTGTTTCACGACTGGATTGCGCAGTGGAGATGTAAACTGTACGAATTCGTGGGTCAATGCCCGTACTGATAGGTGCGCACCAACTGTTCGGAAGCTTAGTTCTTGTTCAGCCTGCAATCTCGCGAGGAATCCGAACACATTCAGATTAATTAAAACTCCACCATCAACTGATATGTAGTGTGTTAATAGTTTATGCAACACCGCAGTCGATTTAATTAATCAAATGCCTATTTGTGTTCAAATCATCGATACAATTGATTTTAGTCGTTAGATCTGGTAAGGCTCAAGGCTTATCACGGATGACTTCCATCCTCTCGCCGATCACATGACGAAGTTATAACATATCACCAAGGGTCGCAGTGGATGCAAGGTAGGTTTGATTTTTCGCAAAATGAATTTGAAATGAGACTAGCCACAAAATCGAATTAGTGAATTGAGGAGGAACTTTTAAGTTAATTGAGGAGGAACCTTTAAGTGAATTAAGGAGGAACTTTTAAGTGAATTGAGGAGGAACCTTTAAGCATCAAAAACGACCACCCCAGGGGTGCGGGGCCTCACAACTTCAACTTGCCCCGGGGCGCAGTAACCCTTAATCACCCATGCCCCTATGATCCATATATGGGTGCACGAAACTCAAATGTATAATGTTTTTATCGTCGTTTATTTCCGTTAGCACAATGTGATACATTTGCTTGTTTACCGGGTTTGCCAATCCTCGCCGCCGAGTCAGACAATGTACGTTGCGAAATCCGTGGACTAGTATTCAGGCGTACACCCTTACGGGAGAGCCCGGATATACGGCGGCAATTCGTGACAAGGGGTGATGTTGGAATACCAACACCTTCTTTATTATATAAAGAAAGTTCCTTCTTAAGATCTTCCCTGTTTAATTATTCGTACAAAAAAGCATTGCCTACACATACGGGTAACGGGGTGAGACAAAATTTACTTTTGCCATCGGTGACCATTATATTTGTTTCCTGGGCCCCGAACGATTTTCTTAAACTTTCACAGCACATTAAGCATCAATTGCCTGACCTCTTGCGTGAAACGCGTTAAATGGACGTTTTTTCAGAAAATAAAGCAGCCAAACCACATATCCCTCAATTTCAACCCAGCCCGGTGACTGGTTTGGAAATGCTAGCGCTTTCTGGAATAATAGCCAATACGTTGGTCCGCGAGAGGTCGGCGTGTATTTACTGTCGTTTATTGACATATTTAATGTAGTGCGGAACATTAACACTAACTACACATTAATTCGTTGCAAATTTTTTTATATTTAAGACAATCCACACATCATACGCAACCAAAACTTTTCTAAGGGGTCTATATGTGCAATGGCGGATGCATTAACATTGTGGTAAAATACACACACTAAAATTATAAAAAGCTCGTGCAGCAGCATCCTGAAAGCTGAGTGCCATATTATTTCACGTCGGTGGGATACGCGAGCCTATCCCACAACACGCACGCACGCACGCACGCACGCACGCACGCACGCACGCACGCACGCACGCACGCACGCACGCACGCACGCACGCACGCACGCACGCACGCACGCACGCACGCACGCACTCACGCACTCACGCACTCACGCACATCATACAAACACACACCGCTTTGAACAGTCCTAAAGACCGGATTCCGCTCAGTGAGTAGCTTCACTTCACTTAATATTTGACCAAACATTAAGTAATGTAATAGTTTGTGTGATGATTTCACAACAAACTACATACACAAGTTGCACAAACGAACTAGCATGTTGCAGTGGATACAAGGTAGGTTTGATTTTTCGCAAAATTAATTTGAAATGAGACTAGCCACAAAATCGAATTAGTGAGGAATCTTTAAGTGAATTGAGGAGGAACTTTTAAGTGAATTGAGGAAGAACCTTTAAGTGAATTGAAGAGGAACCTTTAAGTAAATTGAGGAGGAACTTTTAAGTGAATTGAGCAGGAACCTTTAAGTGAATTGAGCAGGAACCTTTAAGTGAATTGACGAGGAATCGTTAAGTGAATTGAGGAGGAACTTTTAAGTGAATTGAGGAGGAACCTTTAAGTGAATTGAGGAGGAACCTTTAAGTGAATTGAGCAGGAACCTTTAAGTGAATTGACGAGGAATCTTTAATGAATTGAGGAGGAACTTTTAAGTTAATTGAGGAGGAACCTTTAAGTGAATTGAAGAGGAATCTTTAAGTGAATTGAGGAGGAACCTTTAAGTGAATTGAAGAGGAACATTTAAGTTTTATCCATAACCAAAATAAAACCATATCGCAACAAACGGAAACCTTTGTGTTAGCTGGGAAGCCTGAAACTACGCAATAACAATATATTAGGTTTTTTAAATATTGTCGTTTTAAAATGCATCAAAAACGACCACCCCAGGGGTGCGGGGCCTCACAACTTCAACTTGCCCCGGGGCGCAGTAACCCTTAATCACCCATGCCCCTATGATCCATATATGGGTGCACGAAACTCAAATGTATAATGTTTTTGTCGTCGTTTAGTTCCGTCAGCACAATGTGATGCATTTACTTGTTTACCGGGTTTGCCAATCCTCGCCGCCGAGTCAGACAATGTACGTTGCGAAATCCGTGGACTAGTATTCAGGCGTACACCCTTACGGGAGAGCCCGGATATACGGCGGCAATTCGTGACAAGGGGTGATGTTGGAATACCAACACCTTCTTTATTATATAAAGAAAGTTCCTTCTTAAGATCTTCCCTGTTTAATTATTCGTACAAAAAAGCATTGCCTACACATACGGGTAACGGGGTGAGACGACATTTACTTTTGCCATCGGTGACCATTATATTTGTTTCCTGGGCCCCGAACGATTTTTTTAAACTTTCACAGCACATTAAGCATCAATTGCCTGACCTCTTGCGTGAAACGCGTTAAATGGACTTTTTTTCAGAAAATAAAGCAGCCAAACCACATATCCCTCAATTTCAACCCAGCCCGGTGACTGATTTGGAAATGCTAGCGCTTTCTGGAATAATAGCCATATTTAATGTAGTGCGGAACATTAACATTAACTACACATTAATTCGTTGCAAAAAAATAAATATTTAAGACAATCCACACATTATACTCAACCAACACTTTTCTAAGGAGTCTATATGTTCAATGGCGGATGTATTAAAATTGTGGTAAAATACACACACTAAAATTGTGGTAAAATACACACACTAAAATTATAAAAAGCTCGTGCAGCAGCATCCTGAAAGCTGAGTGCCATATTATTTCACGTCGGTGGGATATGCGAGCCTATCCCACAACACGCACGCACGCACGCACGCACGCACGCACGCACGCACGCACTCACGCACACAAACACACACCGCTTTGAACAGTCCTAAAGACCGGATTCCGCCCAGTGAGAAGCTTTACCTTTTACCTTTACCTTTAGTCAGAGAAAGATCAAACGGAATGTCGAGTGTTTCTGGAGCGAACCCGGATAGGCGGAGAAGACTGAGTTCAATCCACCAGGCCTCCCTCCGTACGTACTCGAGCAGGACGATGAACCGACGTGTGACGTTTGCGCAACGTTTTCCGCTGACATGACTAGAACAGATGCGGATCACTCGTCTTGCACGTGTGACGAGATATTTAAAGGTCCTTCATCAATTCAATGTTGTCTCTCATCTAATTTTTTCTCTCAATCATTTCGAGAAAAAACAAACCTATCTACTATCCACTACATCATTGTATAACTCATGCTCAAAAGATCAAAGTCAAGTCAAATATATCTTTATTGATCCATCTATGTTTTATCTCGCTTTTAGTGCAATGTTGCTAAGCTTTGCTTTGGGCCACTTTTCATCTTTTGATGGTATCACCAGGCCCCTGAACTTAAGTATAAAAAAAGTATTTCGACGAGTTTCACTAGGTACTTCTGTTACATACTCTTTTGTGAAATCAACTGCGCACATTAGTTGAGCTATTCACACATTGTAGATCTAAACATCAACGAACCTGATTTAGATGTAGTTTGCACATTTAATTTGACGAAAGCGTTTTTGCATCGTTGCATATTCTGTGTTTTGTTAGAAGAACACGTCGTTTGTAGTTCGCTACAAATCCACGTTGGCCGGGGACAAGCGGAACACGAGAAACGCAGACGGTTAGAACGGTTTTTGGGCGGTTTTTGCGCCATCACACAGACTACATAGGGCGACCTGAAGAAAATATCCTCATCCTTCATGCTGTGAAGATCTCCACGGGTATATCTGGGCTTGTTGTCAGGGAGGTCTCAGTCAGTCGTAGTCATGTGTCGTTCTATTTAAGGGGAGGGGGGGGGGGGCGGCACATGTGACGTTCTACTTACAGAAGGGTGTAAGTATATTAGCCGGCTGCTAATACTTCAGTCTTTACATTGACAATAGTTCCGATGTAGGCTTATATACGTTGTCATTTATCGTAATATTTGCGACGGACACAGGGGGTCTAAGACCTCCATGGCCCAGGGGGGATTTTGAGAACCCCAAGATCCCCCCTGGATCACACCGTTCATATTCAGCCGCGGAATGCGAAACTGCGCGCGAAGCCGGCACCTTTATGAGTTAAAATTGTAAATTAACGACGGTTTTTTTTTTGAGGGGTCAAATTTCGTGTATGGTGTTATATCGATTTTTGAAATCGCCCCTTGTTACCCGTCTTGCGCAATTAGACACCTCCCGACGAAACGGTGCGTGAAACAGCGTGGCATATAACGACGGTTTGGGGGGAGGGGGTCAAATTTCGTGTATCGAAATACCTTCAGATCGCGATTTTTGAGATCGCCCCTTGTTACCCGTCTTGCGCAATTAGACACCTCCCGAAGAAACGGTGCGAGAAACAGCCTGACCTAAAGTGTCTATGAGTGGCGTGATGCAACACCATTTGCTGCTTCTTGGTATATAGTGTTGTCAAAGTCCATCAAAGGTGTTATATGAGTCATAATATGTCTCGTCATATGTTTACATCGATGTCGCCTGTCGTATTAAATATGTTAATGTTAATATGCATAGACCGCACCTTTCGTGACAGGATCAACGCTCACGTAAATAGCACCTTTTGTTTCGAGAAGGCTTACGTCACAAAGTGATAAAAGATATCGAATTCTACATTAAGTTGCAATTAAATCACGTAATGTGACGGCCATCCGTGTCATTTAAAGGTCATCAGCAAATAGTTGGTTTTATGGGCAACCACGTGGCGCTGGAAATCAGGAAAACGCCTTGAGGAAATTTGAGACACAAGGACAGCGCCTTCAAGTAACTTATGAGTTAGAGACAACGCATTGATGCGGCTTTGGAGATGGGAAAACGCATTGACGTGTCTTATGAGATACAATATCGTTGCAAGAATTTGTTCAGCGTTATACAACAGCTAGCCGTGCTGATGTCCCCTCGACTTTCACAAACGTATGTTTAACATAGGATTCTGAGAACGAGGCTGCCGTGCATTATGTGGATGGATATATCACGGTAATAAGACTACCTGATTGGTCTAGAGCAGGGGTCGGCAACCTGCGGCCCGCGGGCCAACTGCGGCCCGCGGAGCTATTTCATGCGGCCCGCGGACTGACGGCGAGATTGTGCATAATCTGGCCCGCCCCCGCGATATTGTTATACAAAATAAAATTTCCACTTGATGAACATAATATACCAAATATGTATTTTTACTTCCTTTAATATTTAATGAATTCACTTTTGCGTATGCAGACATAAAAGTAGGGGGCAGCGCGGCCCTCCCAAGGAACACACCATTAAACAACTTTAGCTTGTATTTAATGTGCTCACATTGTGGACAGATATGTGTGTTACCCATTTGAAAAATATTTTCAGTAAATAAACAACCTAGCTAAGTTGCATTTGAAAAATAGTAAATATCCCCAAAAGCCATCTTGCCCCAGGGCAACATGGTCTATAACCCCCTCCCCGTGGTTTTTACTTATATGAACGAACTATTGCCTGAAATTTAAATGTATATATATATATATATATATATATATATATATATATATATATATATATATATATATATATATATATATATATATATATATATATATATATATATATATACAAATGGTATGATAGTAATATATCAGGCCATTATGATTGTTAAATTTAAATGGGAGTTATCATATAACACATTCTTTGCAATCCATACATAATATAATATTGGTTTAGTGATATTCCATCATAATTGCAGCCTATGGGCCAGCAGAACATAAATTATGCAATGCTTGTATTGTATTCAATGTATTAAACATAATTGGTCATGTGTAATACATTTGACACAATGTGACCATGTGCGTGTGGGATAAGACATAGGGACCGTCTGGCCCCACATGCATGGGGACCGTCTTGCCCCACATGCATGGGGACCGTCTTGCCCCACATGCATGGGGACCGTCTTGCCTCACAGACATGTGTCTTAACACAATGTATACAAATCACAACATACTATTCCCCATTTTGTATTGTTTGATCTGTCAACTGATTAATAATATTATCATATCACCAATGAAGCCCATGATTCATGATTCACACCGTTGTATGGTGAGTTTCATCATTTTACTATTGGCAAAATATTAGATCAATGCATATAACAGTGCATATAAAAGTTGAAAAACACACTGATTTAATTAAGTCTGTCTTGTGTTGCTGAGCTTTCGGGCGGGTATCAGATAGAATTATATATTTTGAGTACGTGGTGAAGGACCGTCTTACCTCCAGGGACCGTGTTGCCCCAGGTTAACCTACTACCTTATTTGTGTTTAAACGATAATGTGTTATTTTGAATAACGTTCGTCGCCTGCCAGCGAAATGGCGATCGGAGTTGTACGCTGAGACTAAGCAGGTACCAAGCAAAGCTCTTCAGGGCACACTCCATCATCCAACGGGAAAGCCCGTGTGGCAAGTCGATGAAAATGCAGAACGTAATAGGCGTCGCCGTGAAGACTAAACTGTGTTCGTTCTCGCTGTCTAAACAACTGGCAGTTACAGCACCTTATGGCCGAGATGGATGCGCGATATGAAGAACTCCTGTAGTACACCGAAGTGAGCCGATGCTCGCAGGAACAAGTCTGCAGCCAGGTGTGGGCCACTTGGTGGCGCAGCAACATCACCAGCAACAGGCGTCAGTGTCACACGGGTCAATATGACATCAGCGGCATGCCAAGAACACATAACCTGAATATTGTGTTTTTTAATAGTCCAACTGTTGTTCAAAATCAGACGTTGATGTTTAATGATACTAATAACTCATATATTCGTGGACGTACTATTTACAACAGTGGTCAATACAACTGCTAGACACAAGTTATATAACTGCATTGTGCCAGTTACCACGAGTATGTGTACGTGCGTGCGTGCGTGGCCCGCTAACCGTTTCAAAGGCACTTAGTTGGCCCTCCATTGAAAAAGGTTGCCGACCCCTGGTCTAGAGCATTTTATCATGATATATCAAACCAGATAACACACGGCAACCTCGTTCTGAGAATCCGTCTGACGTTTGACTCATTCCGAATGAGACCGCGTTGGCGTGGACACGCGATTGTTCGAACGATTTGCGTGTTTCCTGTGATTGTTGTCTTTTACGTAATATGCGTCAAACATCCGCAAACATTCCGCATCAGTTCCTTCGAACAATATGAATGCTTCGTGAAACCGGCCCAGCCGCATATACACAAATGTAGGAAGTGAAAAAGTATGCTCAACTGTTAATTCAACGTTATATAACGGGAATAACATACCGTTTGTTGATGTCACTCGAGTGTCACTAGCCACATAACAACTTGCTGGTAACACTCTCGTGACATCAACAAACAATGTATTATTCCCTAACTAATGTTTTGCACGCCGCGCTGACGTCATTGTTACGTAATTAGACAATCCCCTATTGCGTAGCATGGTGACGCCTCGGGTGAACACCGCGGCCAGAGATCGGGATGTTTAATCAACTAGGCATGCGGTTTGTGAGATATCGTTGAGCCAAACCACTGTTTGTTTTGCCAGTGGCGTCTACGTCAGCATTTCTTATATAGTTCGTCGTCGCAGTTTTCTGCACCATGGCAGCTCTTTTTCTCTCATTTAGCTGTTATCACTTCTGCCTGATCTCTTTTGTTTTTCTCTGTATACTGGTTGGACTGATTTTCATTATGTTAGCGTGAATATGTGTATTTAAGACATAACTAATGACAATTTATTGACCTGATGCAAATTGTGGGAGATTAACGATAACAGCCGGTGAATTTCCAAAATACGACATCGGATGTGTCTTTAATCATATCATATTATTTTTGTACTCTTGCATCTTGCACTGGACGGTTGTGGTAGATACTTTATATCGCTTATGGTGCTTAAAACGAAAGTTTAAACTGGTGCATACACGGCGTCCTCTCATACGATTCTTTTGAACGCATCCAACATTTTTGTTTGCGTTGACTTGGCTATTCGCTCACGCAAGGATTACACACGGACATATGTGGACATATACGGGACGTGTTCTGGAAACAATAGGTCACGTATCATTGATGTTAATGTGAGATTGGTTTCTTCAATCTATCCTATAGGCAGATTCACTACCACTTGCTTTTCCCGCCCGTCGTCAGCTTCTAAAGTTTGCCAGTTATGTTTGTTCTACCAAGATGTTCTGTCATCTCCTGGTGAACTAGATCAGTTTTCTATATGCCTACACTATGTTAAGCCTGGATGCTAATAAGTTCTGTCCAATCCATTCACCCCATCCTCATCCATATCTACGTCTTAGCCGTTGTTGAGTTGTGTTGAATTATTTCTTTATCCTTCGTTCGTTTGGCGCTCGTCTTCCCCAGCGCTGAAAGATTTGCGCCTTCACCATTTCGTTAATGCTGTGTCCACGGGTCGGTAGCTACTAAAATCCTGCATATATGGGACTCAACGTGCCTATGGTTTCTATGGTGTTTGTCGTAGAGGTTGGGTAATATATCATTGCCTGTAGCTAAGTTCCACTGAAGGAGCTTTCTGGGGGTTGTAGCTGATTGTGAGGGATTGATTATATTACTTCACAGCTCACATTGAGAACGGAGTTAACAACACCATCATGTGTATGTGTGTGTGTGTGTGTGTGTGTGTGTGTGTGTGTGTGTGTGTGTGTGTGTGCGTGTGTGCGTGTGTGCGTGTGCGTGTGTGCGTGTGTGCGTGTGTGCGTGTGCGCGTGTGCGCGTGTGCGCGTGTGCGCGTGTGCGCGTGTGCGCGTGTGCGCGTGTGCGCGTGTGTGCGTGGTGTGTGGTGCGTGCGTGCGTGCGTGCGTGCGTGCGTGCGTGTGGTGTGTGTGTGCGCGCGGGTCTGACAGTCGGACAGAAATAATAATAGGTATGCGTTCCAAGATTTTCACGAACATTTTGGTCCAATTGTGTCACTTATTATTCTCCTCCGGCAAATGCACCTATTAGCCTACCATCATGAACAGAACCTTTACGACTGTGCTTGGGTACCGCTCGTGGGAATCACAGCCATGTGCGACCGAACAACAGGAAACTGTGCTGTCTGTGTATTACAAATATATGCCTGTTTACCTGTACATAACGTATTTTCGCCACATTGATAATAATTAATCAACATGACGGAAGTACAGCTGACACTCAGCCGCGCGTCACTGCGCTGCCAGGCGTCGAGGAAGCCGTCATATGTTCCTACCAGAACACTTCCTGCGAGCGCAGTTAGTCACCGTCTTACGCTAATTATAGGTCAGAGCTGCAACTGAAATAGATGACATGATACACCATCGATATCTATTTTGTTCCGGACTGCAGCAGAAGCAGGGAAGGGGAATGCAGATATCTCGATAGGCGTGTATGTATTGCTGACGGCAACGAATGTGGACAATTATGGCAGCTTATATAACGTAATACGTTATCTTGGCGGATGGCAATCTTGTTGGCAGTTGTAAAATATATGGCAGATGGAATATGTACGATTTCGAGGGGTGATAAATGCTGAAAGACCGGACAAGCAGGAGACAGGGCTGATTATGAGTGGTTAATGGAAAGGACGAACTAGGTGTACTGGAAAGGGAGAATCCACAGTGCTGCCGCGTCCGTGGACACAAGAACAAAGACATTGAAATTAACAGCGTAGGTGTCAACGGGATAATCTGTTTATATATTCAACTAATCCGACGTTTAGTCTAATTGATGCCATAACTAGCAGCTTACATCGACACCGCACAATATTCGAATCACACGAGTTATAAATAATAAATATAACACTAAGCAGACACGCACGCACGCACGCACGCACGCACGCACGCACGCACGCACGCACGCACGCACGCACGCACGCACGCACGCACGCATAAAAAATGGTGCCGAAGCGGTATATATACTTGTATGCTGTAGTGACGAAGACATCGAAGGGAGAATATTTTAGCCGACTTTGTTTGACAAGGAAGCACGTTTGACGACGGAGCGACTGGCGAACATATACCGCAAATAAAATAACATGAGAAAGGGTAACGGAAATGGACATTGTGGTGGTGGTGGTGGTGGTGGTGGTGGTAGTAGTGGCGGTGGTAGTGGCGGTGGTGGTGGCCTTGGTGGTTGCCATTAAATAAACACCACCCATTGTTACAAGAACAATTAATTCACGTCAACTCTGTTTGAATGCGTCGATGATACATAACACGTACAAGTTCCGCCCTGTGACAATTTTCTTCTCACGCCTAAAAAAGAAACCGTCTGTTTCCGGTGACCAATTTCGGAAACAGGAGAAGGGGCGTAGCGAGCTTTGAGGCACCCCGTTTCAGAAACGACTTAAACTTTGCAAACGTCTTTTGTTATTTTTACCCCCAGACGAAAACAGCCTCTTTTAAAATCGGCCCGAACATGCCATCGTTTGAAAATGGGGTAGTTTAATAATTGAAACTTTAACTAAGACAATACGTTATCAAACCTTACAAGTATAGCTTCAGGTGAATGGGATATAGTTGACGTGGTTAATGTAGTTATCGTATAATAATGATCACGATAATGATGCTACAAACTAGCATATCGGCTGTGGCAAGGATATAAACGTGGTGGCGATTGTTGTTGATATCACTAAGACGCCAAAGGTATGATTACTGATGGGTCGTAGTTGACCGTAAGAGGTCAAAGGTGTGATCTTCGGTCAAGGGGAATCGACGTTGGACTGACTGCAGTAAACACAGGCAGGTGGCAGAGCTGCGACACTTCAGCGCAGTCATGTCATTTCTAATGTCACCTTTAAATGTAATGGGAAGTATAGTCAATTGACATTGGTAGTCAATGTCGACATGACTAAGACAGAATATACGGCTACCTGAAGCTAGTTGGTAATCACCACGTTAGCACCTCGGGTCTACCACAATCTTGTTTACTTGATCATAAGTTTGACGCAGGACTTTATGAGACTCTGAATCAGCCAGTGCATGTCCACTGTGTAATGATGTCACAGCATTATTGCAAACAGTGCCTTTATCAACATAAAATAGCGGTGTGAAGTCCACGTGGAAGGAATAACATCAACAATACTCTCCGATCGTTTTCGGTTCAACTTCCCCCACTCTCCCCGCCCGCTTCGACGCATAGTCAACTAAATCGGTAAATAGGTTTATTTGAGAAAAAAAAATTAATGAATGGGTATGAAAATATTTATAGAAATATTTTTTCTCACTCAAGAATGATAATAGATCTAGAGTACATGAGGCAACATTATTAAAGGACAGGTGCAGATTGGATATCGGGAATACTCGTTCTCACTGAGGACAATCAATAAATGGAACACATTGTCTGCAGATTGTGTAACTGCTAGCAGCGTGAATGTGTTTAAAAAAAGGTTGACACATATTTCAGGAGGGCAGATTACTTTTATATTAAACATGTTGGACTCTGGGTAAGACAAAGGCTTCCTTGTCCACCTACCGTCTGGGCCTTTGCCTTGGATGACAATCTTGTTAAATATTGTTAAAAAGACAGAAATAGCAAGTACGGAGACATGGATTCCAAACGTATTAAACAAAATATGGACGTTTTTAGTGCATACTCCAGACCTAATTTTGAGTTTTGGCCCATTAGGAAACCTTCGGGGGAGGTCCAGAGACCATCGGGCCATAGTTAGCTATTGGCATGTATCTAGCGTGAACAAATATTAAAAAATTATTGTTTTTTTAATATAAACGATTTTTCGTGACGTGTGCCTCAGTTGAATAAATTGAAATGTGACGTCCAATGTAATGAATTCCAAAATGCGACATTTCTTAACATTTAAAGAAAATTACTTTCCATTGCTGCGAATATATAGTTATTATGTGTCTGAGTGCATTACTGTATCATCGGTTTTTGTGCAATTCTTTGTATATCGTTTAATATGGCCACCATAAGATGTATGCAGATAGAAGGATTGTGTAGACACGAATATAGCAACACGGAAGTGTATATTAATAATCAATTGGGTAATTTAGAAAATCTAAATACACATCAATATTGACATTTGTGTGTGAATGGTAATTTGCAATGACTGACGAACAACCGTGACCTAACATCGTTGGTGACCATACATGTACAATGTGGTCAGTCATGTAATTGTATAGTTACTTCCGGTCAACACCGATTTGTCATATTCGCAGCAGTAGGTCCTACGTCCTGCAGAAATGTTGGTCAACCACAATTGTCTAATGTGAGGTTTAGACAAGATTTGTCGCCATACTGTCGCATGCCCTTCGGGTATGTTAAGAGGGTCATAGTCTTATTGAGCGACTTTAACCCCGATAACGACTGATTACGAAAAGTCGGTCGTCGGCCGTCGGCCGTCGGCCAGACAAGTAAGACAAGTAGAACTTTCAGGGTCAAAGTCGGCAGTCGCGATAAAAAATCTATAGTTGACATATTACGACAGGGTCTATATATATATATATATATATATATATATATATATATATATATATATATATATATATATATATATATATATATATATATATATATATATATTATATAGATACATATATATATATACATATATATATATATCTATATATATATATATATATATATATATATATATATATATATATATATACATATATATATATATATATATATATATATATATATATATATATATATATATATATATATATATATATATATATATATATATAATTATATATATATATATATATATATATATATATTTATATATATATATATATATATATATATATATATATATATATATATATATATATATATATATATATATATATATTAGTGCCCTGAGCGGGCCTATAATTTGAGCCCAAGCCCGGCCCGCAATTAGCAGTTAAAGTCCAGGCCCAGCCTAGGCCCGCAACAATTTTCAAGCCCGGCCCGGCTCAGGCCCGCAAACTAGAATTTACGCCCAGGCCCGACTCAGACCGTGAATGTTTGGCCCAGGCCCGGCTCCGCCCGGCCCGCAAGTTTCAGGGCCATACCCGGAACATACCCGCGGACCAAAGACAGGTAAGCCCGCGGCCCGCAAGCCCGCGGCCCGCTATGTTTAGAGAAGATAAACCTATAATCTTATAAGAAAGACGAAACACAAATAAACTGTAAAACAGACTTATTGTTTTATTAAATAAAAAATAATATATGAACATTGTATAATGTTTACTACTGAAATACTAATATCAGTTGTTGTTTAGTAGTGTCTAGCTAGTAGCTAGTACTAGCTACTACTATGTCACCCACTGGCACTGACACCCAGTGGCTTTTCCAGCAGGTCTGCAGTCACTAGCCTGAGACAGATCAGGTTCAGACATGCGTGAATTAGTACAAGTGTGAATGAATCAGTACTGGGGAAATTGTAGACACTGAACAGTAGACACTAGTTGACACAATTGAAAAATACCAATTACCAACTGGGGTGGGTACTGGGTACTGGCACTACTGGGTAGTGAGCAGTGGGCTGGCCAGTGGGCTGGTAATTCAGGCGGGCAATATTTGGAGGAAAGACCTAGACAATAGAATGTCCACTGGTTGGGTCAAAGGGTGATAAGATGGTGGTTAATCATGGCCTGATTGCCTCTGCAAATATGTCTAAAGTAAACATTTGGGACTGGCTGCTTCCAGCCAGGTGAACTTAAGTGGCCTGATATGGGGCCATTAGATCTATAAAATTAATAATCTGGGTTTTGTATGAATGTTTTTATTATGTCCAGGCCCAGCCCAAGCCTGGCCCGACCCGCTCACACTAGGCCCAGGCCCGGCCCAAGCCCGATGTGTTTAAATTGTTTTCAGCCCAGGCCCGGCCCGGGCCCGCAATATGTAGGCCCAGGCCCGGCCCGGCCCGCGAAATTATGTAGAGGCCCGGCCCGCGGGCTGCGGGCCGGGGCGGGCTCGGACTTAAAGCCCGGCCCGTGCAGGGCACTAATATATATATATGCGTGAGCGTGTGCGTGTGCGTGTGCGTGGGTGCGTAATATATATGTATGTATATATATATATATATATATACATATATATATATATATATATATATATATAATATATATATATATATATATATATATATATATATATATATATATATACATATATATATATATATATATATATATATATATATATATATATATATATATATATATATATGTATATATATATGTATATGTATGTATATGTATATATATATATATATATATATATACGCACACGCACACGCACACGCACACGCACACGCACACGCACACGCACACGCACACGCACACGCACACGCACACGCACACGCACACGCACACGCACACGCACACGCACACGCACACGCACACGCACACGCACACGCACACGCACACGCACACGCACACGCACACGCACACGCACACGCACACGCACACGCACACGCACACGCACACGCACACGCACACGCACACGCACACGCACACGCACACGCACACGCACACGCACACGCACACGCACACGCACACGCACACGCACACGCACACGCACACGCACACGCACACGCACACGCACACGCACACGCACACGCACACGCACACAGAGGTAGTTGCTGCTGGTGTTCGCCAGTGCGGAACGAACAAGAGTCGGCCACTCCACTAGTTTGGGACACGTAAGCGACCGCAATAGACTCGGGGACTTCACCGGCATCAGCGGCGAAAATAGACACACCTTGTGATCGACGCATTGTCTTTACACAGCCGCATTGTACAGCCCGTGAGAGCTGTAGGCTGTTTTTTTAGATCAGGCGCCCGTCGTAACGTGTCGGCATGAGTCACCTGGCAGTGGACCGGGGCCAGCAGGGACTGTTGGTTGGGCATGCGGGTGGGTGGTTTTTTTTTGGGGGGGCGGGGTATGATTAGAGGAAACGTAAACTAGTTCTGAAAGTGGTGGTCACTGTAGCGTTTCCTTAGCTTTTCGAAATATTGTAGACACTGTAGACACTGAACAGTAGACACTAGTTGACACAATTGAAAAATACCAATTACCAACTGGGGTGGGTACTGGGTATTGGCACTACTGGGTAGTGAGCAGTGTGCTGGCCAGTGGGCTGGTAATTCAGGCGGGCAATATTTGGAGGAAAGACCTAGACAATAGAATGTCCACTGGTTGGGTCAAAGGGTGATAAGATGGTGGTTAATCATGGCCTGATTGCCTCTGCAAATATGTCTAAAGTAAACATTTGGGACTGGCTGCTTCCAGCCAGGTGAACTTAAGTGGCCTGATATGGGGCCATTAGATCTATAAAATTAATAATCTGGGTTTTGTATGAATGTTTTTATTATGTCCAGGCCCAGCCCAAGCCTGGCCCGACCCGCTCACACTAGGCCCAGGCCCGGCCCAAGCCCGATGTGTTTAAATTGTTTTCAGCCCAGGCCCGGCCCGGGCCCGCAATATGTAGGCCCAGGCCCGGCCCGGCCCGCGAAATTATGTAGAGGCCCGGCCCGCGGGCTGCGGGCCGGGGCGGGCTCGGACTTAAAGCCCGGCCCGTGCAGGGCACTAATATATATATATGCGTGAGCGTGTGCGTGTGCGTGTGCGTGGGTGCGTAATATATATGTATGTATATATATATATATATATATGTATATACATATATATATATATATATATATATATATATATATATATATATATATATATATATATATATATATATATATATATATATATATACATATACATATATATATATATATATATATATATATATATATATATATATATGTATATATATATATATATATATATATATATATATATGTATATGTATGTGTATGTATATATATATATATATATATATATATATATACGCACACGCACACGCACACGCACACGCACACGCACACGCACACGCACACGCACACGCACACGCACACGCACACGCACACGCACACGCACACGCACACGCACACGCACACGCACACGCACACGCACACGCACACGCACACGCACACGCACACGCACACGCACACGCACACGCACACGCACACGCACACGCACACGCACGCGGCGAAAATAGACACACCTTGTGATCGACGCATTGTCTTTACACAGCCGCATTGTACAGCCCGTGAGAGCTGTAGGCTGTTTTTTTAGATCAGGCGCCCGTCGTAACGTGTCGGCATGAGTCACCTGGCAGTGGACCGGGGCCAGCAGGGACTGTTGGTTGGACATGCGGGTGGGTGGTTTTTTTTTGGGGGGGCGGGGTATGATTAGAGGAAATGTAAACTAGTTCTGAAAGTGGTGGTCACTGTAGCGTTTCCTTAGCTTTTCGAAATAATGAGGGAAAATGTTACAGCTCATTAAATGTCACTTATCTTGCACGTGGACAGGCGGGTGAAAGGACGGGGCGAAGGTCGTATGACTAGAAGGAAGGTGACTAATTTGTCACCGTATTTAGAAAACTGATAATTAACCACCAACATTACATCATCGTAAAATGTCGCGCACGCACGAACGCACGCACGCACGCACGCACGCACGCACGCACGCACGCACGCACGGGGCCCTACTGTCCATTGGGTTCCAGCGTTCATGTGCTACGAGTGAACAAGACACATGTCAGCGGTCATTTGAATCGCAGTGGCGACATACAGTGGACATAGTGTGCATAACTTTGCGACACTGCGGACTCTCTTAAAGACGACACTCAGTGGGTATTGTCAAACCGCCGGTGACACGAAGTGGACACTGTCAAACAGTCGGTGACACAAAGTGGACATTGTTAACCAGTCGGTGACACAAAGTGGACATTGTCAACCAGTCGGTGAAACATAGTGGACACTGTCAAACAGGCGGTGACACAGAGTGGACACTGTCGAACAGTCGTTGACACAGAGTGGACACTGTCGAACAGTCGGTGACACAGAGTGGACACTGTCGAACAGTCGGTGACACAGAGTGGACGTTGTCAACCAGTCGGTGACACAGAGTGGACATTGTCAACCAGTCGGTGACACAGAGTGGACATTGTCAACCAGTTGGTGACACAAAGTGGACATTGTCAAAAAGTTGGACATGACACGTGCAAGTGGACATTACCTATGCGGGAGTTTGAGGATCTGACCTGAGTGGATTATATCAAGTTTAATCTGGGACTTAAGTATTTACAAATCACACGTTACACGTAATGCTACTCCGTATGACATACGCAGATATGATGATGACTGTACAAATTACAAAACACGCACGTGCATCGCAACATGCACTTGCATCACAACACACGCACGAACGTGCTCGCGAGCATGCAATCATGCACACATACCAGGACCTACATACCAGGACCTACATACCAGGACTAGGCCAAAACACGTCCGATTACCTTAACAACAACACGTTGATATTAATAGCTGTATTAACACGTTTTAATATATCGACAGATAAGCACAGTACTGTTCCTTTGATGTGCGAGTAAATCCTGGCAAAATGGTCGATTAAATTGATGTGTCGTCACTGGTCAATTGTCCCACACAAAACGTGCCTCGTTTACTGTATTCTGTCAGGCCGATGATTCAAAATCAATATTGGGAATAATAATAACACTGATGTCGTCGTATATAGCGCCGGTGTATGAGAAGATCGGGGGAGGATGAAAGATGGAGAGAGGGGGCGGCCGATAGAAAACTATGGTAAGAAAGAACAGAAAGGGTGGCTCGACAATACTTTACCTGACCCTCACCCCTGTACAACAGGGAACAAGGAGGAAGAGCACATCTGCCTAGACAAGGCGTTCGTTGCGTTGACTCCATTATCAGGACAGGTTTTTGTCAGCAACTAACGAATGCCGAGACCGTACAGATTGAGACCATCGGTTCTGTGGACACACGACAGGTTTTATTCCATTTCCTAGTGTGGGATCTTTTACTGCCCATATACACTGCGTAGACAGAACCAGTGGCATTTAGGGTCTCTCCCACAGGCAACGTAGGATGAACGAAGTTGCTAAAGTTTCGAAACGAGCAGCAGGTGGACTGGAACCACGGTCCACTTGATTGACAGTTCGCCACTCTGACCACCCAACTACCATGTTCCATTCTGCCTGAAAGATCACTCCACGTAGGCCCCTTCATTGTCTCGTGCACATCTTCTGTCGATGAACTATTTGATTTTTATTCACATTCCAGATGTTTGTTACATTCAGCGGTTATAACAGAATGTGTAAACTCACGTGGCCGGCAATAGTATTGTGTGTGAGACGCATTCTGGACAACAAAGGCAGTGAACAAAAGTCCGGGGCACAAGCTTCACGTGTGCATACATGTATTTCAAAAAGAGGTCCTTTTCAGACTGCCAATATTTCGAAAAGATCATCAAATTCAATTCAACAATTTGTAAATATATATTAGAAAATGGTAGTAAATTGTCAATTCCGGGATCCGCGGAATTCCAAAGTAAGAAAAGACCACACCGTATTTTTTCCAAATAAAATTTCTCATGTTTTTCTAAATATCGTGGAGGCATCATGCAATGTAGTTGGCAGATTTGACTGAGCCGCGTTATGGGGGCAACTGCCCTAACTCGTGGGGTTGAGAGATGGAGTCCACAGCAGGTTACACATTTACCCCTTGTGTGGGATCTTTTACTCTCCTTGCATAGTCACCACGTAGAAGGGACCAACACAATTGACTGTATCACCCGAAATATACAAGCAATGTGGGGTGAACGAAATTGCTTCGAAACAGCGGCAGGTGGACTTGAACTCCGGTTCTCTCGATGGACAGTCCTCTCAATGGACAGTCCTCTTGGTGGACGGTCCTCTCGATGGACAGTCATCTCGATGGACGGTCCTCTCGATGGACGGTCCTCTCGATGGACGATTCTCTCGATGGACAGTCCTCTCGATGGACAGTCCTCTCGCGGGACAGTACTCTCGATAGACAGTCCTCTCGATGGACAGTCCTCTCGATAGACAGTCCTCTCGATGGACAGTCTTCTCGGTGGACAGTCCTCTCGATGGACAGTTCTCTCGGTGGACAGTCTTCTCGGTGGACAGTCCTCTCGGTGGACAGTCCTCTCGGTGGACAGTCCTCTCGGTGGACAGTCCTCTCGGTGGACAGTCCTCTCGATGGACAGTCCTCTCGGTGGACAGTCTTCTCGGTGGACAGTCCTCTCGGTGGACAGTCCTCTCGATGGACAGTCCTCTCGGTGGACAGTCCTCTCTGTGGACAGTCCTCTCGGTGGACAGTCCTCTCGATGGACAGTCCTCTCGGTGGACAGTCCTCTCGGTGGACAGTCCTCTCTGTGGACGGTCCTCTCTGTGGACAGTCCTCTCGGTGGACAGTCCTCTCGGTGGACAGTCCTCTCGGTGGACAGTCCTCTCGATGGACAGTCCTCTCGGTGAACAGTCCTCTCAGTGGACAGTCCTCTTGGTGGACCGTCCCCTCGATGGACAGTCCTCTCGATAGACAGTCCTCTCGGTGAACAGTCCTCTCAGTGGACAGTCCTCTTGGTGGACAGTCCTCTCGGTGGACAGTCCTCTCGATGGACAGTCCTCTCGGTGGACAGTCCTCTCAGTGGACGGTCCTCTCGGTGGACAGTCCTCTCAGTGGACGGTCCTCTCTGTGGACAGTCCTCTCGGTGGACAGTCCTCTCGGTGGACAGTCCTCTCGGTGGACAGTCCTCTCAGTGGACGGTCCTCTCTGTGGACAGTCCTCTCGGTGGACAGTCCTCTCGATGGACAGTCCTCTCGATGGACAGTCCTCTCAGTGGACGGTCCTCTCTGTGGACAGTCCTCTCGTTGGACAGTCCTCTCGATGGACAGTCCTCTCGATGGACAGTCCTCTCGATGGACAGTCCTCTCAGTGGACGGTCCTCTCTGTGGACAGTCCTCTCGGTGGACAGTCCTCTCGATGGACAGTCCGACGCCCGGCGGAAAGTCAACCACAGAGTGTTGAAAGTCAACAGCACCAACATTCTGTGACTTCCTTCGCTGTAGGGGCTAAGGATCAAGGAGCTCCTGCCAACCAGGATTAGCTCTCAGGATGCTCATTACGTAGCCTACATTCTTGAGCTGTTCTGACGGCTGCGAGCAGGTGATCTCGTCATTAACGGCTAACGAGAACTTGGAACCAGCCCATGCTCAGTAATTAATCAAATTGTTTTCCCTGGTCGTTGGCGTTCAGGATTTTTTATATCAGGGGCAGGTTACCACAGGTCCCCAAAAGTAAGTCTTAGCCGGGGCTGGTCTTGCACCGATGTTTCTTTTCCTACTGCTGTTGTCACAATGTAGACTATGGTCCAATTAATATTGTTTTTTTAGTATATCGTCAAGCGTCGACCCATTCCTGAATCGCTAATTATCGGTTCTGACTCATCGTAAGTCCATATCGTCGGTTTCTCACGCGTAGGAATTCGACTGCACAGGCTTGCCAACTAAATGGCTGCAGTGTATTTGTTGTCTTGGTGCAATCGTCTAGTGACTGTAATCGCGCCGTCTTGTTGTCCGTCGTCGAAGTTCTCACGCCGGTCTTTGTCCCTCTGGCGGCCAGCAGGAAGTCTGCGTTTTTGCACTGAGACACGAATCTATTCATCTACGACAATTGACACAGCGTTGGTTTTGCAAACGGTATAATTATCGTGTAATAACATTTTAAAATGACGACGCCAACAAACAATGGAACGTGTTAATCCACCAGCAGACACGATTACTTAATTACGGCATTAACACCTGTACACAAGTAATTCTTATTAACACAACACAATCGTTTTGCACATAACACATTTATCGGCGGTAGCTTGGTCTTACTAAAGAGGTCTACTGTCCTGAACACTATTGGTCGACGGTCGCAAATCGCACGGCTCCGTCGACTGTGATAAGGGGCCATCGATCACTGGCAAAACTGATGTTGATTTGTGTTCGTTGTCCATCGTTGTCCATCGTTGTCCATCGTTGTCCTTCTAGCGCTTAGCCATGTATGCGTCACGATGATCCAGGTAATGCAGTAAGCTGTCAAAACAATAGCTATGTCAGAGGCAGTAATGCTTTCAAATACAACCACTAGCACAAAGGAGACAAGTTGGTGCACTCGCCTTGTTCCACCGGATATACCATGGAGATGCACCAATACTACTCAATATCATGTTACCCCCTCCTCCAGTAGTGCGAAGAGCCGCCAGGGCATCGACATCTCACAACACAGCTGCTGTGGCAATTACATCACCAAACACAGCTGGCCATAAGAGGACATTCCTACTGACCGCCCACCGTCTCTGGAATAAACTCACAGAGGAAATAGTTATAGTCAGGGAAAGGTAATTTTTCAAGAAAGAAATCAACGCCTTCCTTGGTGCCTTGTGTCAGCACCCGCCCCCAGAGTGGAGAGGGACAGCTGATGTACCAGGGAAGAAACCCAGAATAAAAAAAAACCGCTAATGCGGTAAGAGTTGATAAGGCAACTGTTGGAAATGGAATCAAGGAAATTCATACTTTTGGGCACAAAATAAAAATCACAAAAAATAAGTCACATAATACTATGTAAAGGAAATAATGTGTGGTTAACCATTTTAAACCTAAATAAAGTCATTTTGTCCAGATTGGCAACAGTGCTGTGAATTTGTACCAATCAAGAAACTCCGATAGTTGCCGAATTGTTATGTGCGAGAATAAAAGATGCACTATTACTTTGGTTAGATTTCAGACTGTGTTCGTAAGAGGTATGTCCACACCTGGTCACCTCGTGCTATTACATGTGTTCGTAAGAGGTATGTCCACACCTGGTCACTTCGTGCTATTACATGTGTTCGCAAGAGGTATGTCCACACCTTGTCACTTCGTGCTATTACATGTGTTCGTAAGAGGTATGTCCACACCTGGTCACCTCGTGCTATTACATGTGTTCGTAAGAGGTATGTCCACACCTGGTCACCTCGTGCTATTACATGTGTTCGTAAGAGGTATGTCCACACCTGGTCACTTCGTGCTATTACATGTGTTCGTAAGAGGTATGTCCACACCTTGTCACTCCGTGCTATTACATGTGTTCGTAAGAGGTATGTCCACACCTGGTCACCTCGTGCTATTACATGTGTTCGTAAGAGGTATGTCCACACCTGGTCACCTCGTGCTATTACATGTGTTCGTAAGAGGTATGTCCACACCTGGTCACTTCGTGCTATTACATGTGTTCGTAAGAGGTATGTCCACACCTGGTCACTTCGTGCTATTACATGTGTTCGTAAGAGGTATGTCCACACCTGCTCACTTCGTGCTATTACACGTGTTCGTAAGAGGTATGTCCACACCTGGTCACTTCGTGCTATTACATGTGTTCTTAAGAGGTATGTCCACACCTGGTCACTTCGTGCTATTACATGTGTTCGTAAGAGGTATGTCCACACCTGGTCACCTCATGCTATTACATGTGTTCGTAAGAGGTATGTCCACACCTGGTCACTTCGTGCTATTACATGTGTTCGTAAGAGGTATGTCCACACCTGCTCACTTCATGCTATTACATGTGTTCGTAAGAGGTATGTCCACACCTGGTCACCTCATGCTATTACATTTGTTGGACATAAGGTATTCTGCACAGGGCTATATTGAAGTGGTTTGTATATATTTGAAGATATTGGCTTAATATCGTCTTACATCGATTTCATCCAAAAACATTTTAGTAATCATCTTCGTTCGACCTTTTATTCCCTACTGTGGATGACCGCTCAGATCCTCCTCCTCCTCCATGATGTCCCGTCCACTGCGTCCTCCTTCACAACCTCTGCCACCTCCGTGTCTCTCCTCACCGTCTCTCGTTCTCGTTGTCGTCCCCCGCTGCGCCTGCCACCCACCGGCAGCGTCCGTTCCTTCCTTCTCCCGTCATCTTCTCTGCGTACAACGTGCCTGGACCACAACAGCCTCATCTTTCTCAGTTCATCTGTTATACACAACACATCCATCTCTCTTTCTATGTCTACGTTTCGTCTTTTTTCTACCAAAAATACCCCCGCAATTCACCTCTGCATTCTCGTCTTCAGTGTCGCGTGAATCCTTTCATAACAACAACGTTCTCGCAGGAATCGTTTCTTAACAGAAAACATTCTATAGAGACCCACGTCTCAACACCCTATGTCAAGACAGGTTTCAAAACAGCCAGGTGAATGTGTTTTCTATTTCGCAGGCATTATTTTCTCGCACACATCACGTCATTTCGCCCAAGCTGCCTTAACTCAGTTCCCGACATCTTCTTCGTATTCTCCTTCTTGGCTGATCACAGATCCCAGGTAATGGAAGCTTTCGAAGATCTTTCCCTGTAACTTCTCTAATGCTGATATTTTCTTTGCCCTTCCGACCACTCATCATCAATTCAGTCTGTTTACTCTTAGACCGTTTCAAGTCCTTTTGCCACTTATCAACAAGGTCATCCGCAACAAGGTCATCCACGTATAGCTGTTCCCGAAGTATTCCACTCCTGGTCGACCGGCTTTGCACATCCATCACAGTGATGAGCACAGCGGGCGTAATACCGATCCTTGGCGTAGCCCTATTTCTACTGGAAACTCGTTTGTCTTTCCTCTACTAGTTCCTACAACTGTCTTAGATCCTCTATACATACATCATTCGCATAGTTTTCTCGGGCATTTTCTTCTTTGGCAGCCACCAATGGATTACCTCTCTTAGTTCTCTATCGTATGCTTACTCGACGTTTACAAAATCACAATATGTGGTTTTATTACCTTCTACATTTTCCTGTACCTGTCTCAAAACGAAAATCGCATCAACCTTTCCTTTCCCGAACTGCATCCACATAAGTTAAACTGTTCGTTATTATAGC